>JAJOOR010015507.1:0-45904 GCA_036250505.1 Solanum acaule
TATATATATATATATATATATATATATATATATATATATATATGACATATGTCTTATTGCTTTATATTGAGTTTAGTTATTCATGAGTTGTATAGAGCCAAGGTAAGTGTACCTTCTTACTCTTTTCAAGCTTAAGTTGTTGTTTAGCATTACAACTCACATACTCATACATTCAATGTACTGATGTCAGTTGGCCTGCATCGTCTTATGATGCATACGCAGGTAACCAGGATCAGTATCCAGCGCCTCGTTGATCCAGCTTGAGCATTCAAAGTCTATTGATGAGCCTCATTGCATTTCAGAGGACTCTTTTATTTGCTTTCTAGTTTAGTTCATTAGGATGTTGTGGGGTTTGTCCCAACATCCATCTCAGTTGGTTAGAGGCTTCATAGACAGTTAGTAGTTCAGTTTTCTTTACATTATCATTCAGATATTGTTTAAAGATTGAGTTGCCACTTTGGCTAAACTATTATTTCTCAAGTTATGCATGAGTTATATTTCTTATGTTTAAGTCTTCCGCTGAGTTAAGTAAGCCAGGCCAAGGGTTCGCTTGAGGCCAGCAATGGTCTTCGAGTGCCAGTCCTTCCCAGGGTGTAGGCTCGGGGCGTGACAGCTGGTCGCGGCACTAGTGCAAAACTTGAACCGAAATAGTAAATTGGAAAGTTGGAAGAGAAGCAGAAGCTATTAGCGAAAACCTACCCAAAGTTGGAAGATAAGCAAAAGCTTAGAAAGTGTGGTGGAAATTGATGTCACGATCTGAGCCTACACCCTAGACGTGGTCGATACTCGAGAACCATTGTTGGAACCAACCGAACTCTCATCCTAGCTGACTATAAGCGTAAGACTAACTTATTCATACACAAGCATCAAACTAAAAGACTCTCTAAATATACTGAGTATGAAATATAACTTTTAAATAAAATATTTGAAACTGAAAGACTCTCTAAAATTGTCTATCTATGAAGCCTCTACTGTACAAAGATGAATGTCAATACAAGACTCACGACTCCTTAAGAGAACTACTACTAACAACCCATAAAACCGGAGTCCTTCAGAAGCAAGAAGGTCTTACTCAAAAGCTGACGAGCGGATGTAGTGATCTCAACAGACTCTTGTTTAGGATCCTAAGAACCTGTATCTGCATCATTAAAGATGCATGTCAAATGACATCAGTACCTTGAATGTACCAGTATGTAATATAGCTGAATAACAAATAACTAAATGAAATGACTGCAATAGATATAGACATATACTCAACTAAATGTAAAGAAATAAAGAAGTGAAAACATTAAAATTTTACAAAAATACTTACTCATTTTTGAACTCAACATATTAAGTGATATAATAAAAATACACTTTTAACTCTATTTGGGTGATTCTCTAACCGATAACCATTACTATAAGCTACGTGATGATACAACGTCTCTCCCACCCTGCCAGAACTGTCATATACCTTGCCAAGGTATAGAACACCTCAACTAAGTGGATCCACTAAGCAATAAGGATTCATCTAAAAAGTATGATCCTTTGCTCATGTTGGCAGACATGGTTTATGAGGATTTTTGAGTTGTCTAAACTCATCCCCGTATCGGTGCTCAATACTACTCTCAATAATATACTTATGCTCAAATGTATAAAGCATACTCTTTCTCTGTTTTAAGGTAATTACACAAAATAACCTCTTAAAAGAGGTAACTTCTTTGAAATATCTCTGATCTCATTAACTCATTTAGAAATCAAAGTTTCTCTTTTCTCAATGTAAAAACTTATACTCTAACTCAATTCATATTTGAAAACTCTTTCTCAAAACGATATCAAAAATCATATTGTGGTCTGATCCTTGATGACTCGAGAATTCATACTGTATAAACATTGATGGCATATTTAGATACCATACTGCTTAAAAATTGATGGCATACTTGACTGTCATACTAATCACGTTTTAAAACTCTTTCTCAAAACTCATCTTTGTTTTCTTAGAAAATCAGTTTAAGACAAAAAAAAATTGCTTTAAAAGATTCTCAAATTTTTTAACTCAAAATAGGGTTCATGCTGAAATATAGACATGAACAAATCAACTCAAGGATCTCAATAATAATACGAAAAACTCAATACTCAGAAATCAAGAAGTAAAACTCAATGATACTACTCATCTCAAGAATACTCAATTCATAGGGTTCATGTTGAAATATAGACACGAACGAATCAACACAAGAATCTTAATGCATAACAAATAGCAATTCAATAATTAGGAATATAATTTCAAAAGAATCAGGAACTCAAAAACTCAAAATCATCTCATCTCAAGAATACTCAAATCTAGGGATACAATCCTAGATTACTTTTTTACTGATTAGAAAGTAGATGTAGGGCATAAAGATGAACTAGTCCAACACTATGATATCCTTACATACCTGGAAGAACAAAGTTCTTGAAGAATCTTGAAGAAGAACTTGATTAGAAGCCTTGAAACCCTAGCTTGAAGGAGAACAATCAAATAAACCTTTCTTGAGATTCTTGAATTAGTTTCTTGAAATCTCTATGGCCAAGAATTATAATTTTCATTAGTGATTCATAATTGTATGGAAGAATTTGAATTGGAAAGAATGAAATTCTTGGAGAAAGACTTACCTTGAAGAAGAATCTTGAAAAAATTTGGAAGAATCTTGAATAAAAGTCTTCTACTTTGATTTTTCCTTAGGGTTTGAGAGGGAAGAAAATGAGGGATTAAGAGATGAAAAATTGATTTTTTTGGGCCTTTAATTAGTCAAAAAATTCGTTTAGGGTTTTCTTAGAGGTAAAAAGACAAAAACGACCCTTTTTAATGTTTTTCCGTCAGTTAGTTCATCACTACACTATATCGGGTTTCTAAAATGGTCATAACTTTTTACTGAAAACTCAGATTGTTGCGAAACTGGTGGCGTTGGAAAGAATATTCAAATATATTTAATTTGATAGGTTATGGTACACGTAACTCTTTATATTCTAAGAGATATGGTCGTTTGAAGTTGACCCTAGTAGAATCTTACATCAAAACTTAATTGGTATAGAAACGTTCAACTCAACTTTGAGCTAGGGGGATTCTAGTGACCTAATTCATATCCAAATTCACTCCCACCTTAAATAATTGACCTTTACATATATGAGAAATTTAAGAATCACCCAGTACAATCTTATTTACAAATGAAGAATGATTTGAGTCTTAACTTAAAAATTTTTGGGGTGTTACAATTGAAAAGTGAAATATACATGTATATTTCGGTTAAACCAAAAATACGAAAACATATACCGAAATCGAACTGAAATACCGAAAACACAAAAACACATACAAAAAACTAAACCAAAAAGTGAAATACCAAAACTAAAATACCAAAAGAATTTGGTTCAGTTTGATATTTTAATTTTTCGATATTTATTCCCAGCCCCTTCAGTAATAGTATTCGGAAGTGGAAAGCGAACTGCTGGCTGTGGCCGAAAAGAGAGGTTCTGTCTTTCTTCATCTAAGTAAGAAAAAGATGGGACGCTCGCAGACCGGAAGGAAGAGAATTACCATTTGACTAGTCTATCTCTGGTCAACAATCTCTTCAAAGTAGCTAAGAACAATATAAACTTCCATGTTGGGGCACCATGGTTGTTACATACCATTCTTCTCAAGTGTACTTTGTTATAAGTTACCCTTAACTGAGAGTATATTAATTTTGTACTCAACTTATTTATAGCAACCACTTCCTGCTCATTTTATCCAATAGCTTCAAAACTATTCCTGGCCTTAAGAACCTTCTTTATCATCCAAGATGCTTGAGGGGTATTTGTATGCTAGATAGGACCCCTTTGATATAATATGCATGAATCCATTGGATCCATAGTCTATTTCTTCAAGAAAAAGTTACACAGATGTTTACAAATTGCAGCTCTATTCCAGTCTGTAATATTTAGGAATCACATTCCCTGCTGCTTTTAGATTGCATAATTTCTCCCATGCTATTAGTGATATCTTTATAGTGTTAGCTCCACCAGACCACAAGAACTTTTTACACAATGATGTTTCCACTTTGATCACCTTTTGTGGAAGGATGAAAACTTGCGACCAAAATACTTGGATAGAAAATAGGATATTTTTGATCATTTGCACCCGACCTGCATATGACAAAAATCTAGATGTACAGGATTTTATCCTATCCAACATCTTATCTAGTTGTAATTTATATTGGATAATGATTGTCTTCTTTGATGTGAGAGGGATGCCTAGATATTTGAAATGAAGGATACCTTTGGCAAATCCCAAACTTTGTAATATTGCTTCTTGCTCAGCCGTTGGTACACCTCCAAAATAAATAGAGCTCTTCTCATTGTTTGCTACCAGACCAGATGCATTAGAGAATACATTAAAGTATTCATAGAGCATACGAACATAATTTAGATCACCTCTATTGAAAAGTAGTAAGTCGTCAACAAAGCCAAGATGTGTGATGGAAAACTTCCCGCACTTGGGATGAATGTTAAAATCAGGCTGGTTCTTCAAAGCTTGTAGTTGTCTATCAAGTATTCTATAGACAACACAACGAGATAAGGGGACATGGGATCGCCCTATCTAAGGTCTCTTTTTGCATTGAACGGGATAGTAGGCACACCATTAATGAGTATAGAGTAAGACACTGTGGTAACTCATGTCATAATCCAATTCACAAATAGAGGTGGGAAATTCATAATTTTCAAAACCTGCTCTAGAAAATGTCATTCAATAGAATCATAAGCTTTCTTCATGTTGATATTCATCATGCATCTAGGGGAGATATGCTTCCTTCCGTACCACTTGATGAGTTCATGGCTAATGATAATGTTATCAGTGATCACTCTCCCTGGAACAAACACAAATTTGCTAGCATGCACTAGCCCATCCATTGTCACTTACATCCTCGCGATTAAAACCTTTGAGATGGGCTTATAAAGAATAGTACAACATGATATTGGCCTGTATTCAATGATCTTAGTTGGGTTCTTGACTTTAGGAATCAGTGTTATAGTTATTCAGTTTATGGCCTTAAACATTTTTCAGTTGAGAAGTATTCCAAGATAGCATTTGTGACCTCCCCGCCTATGACACTCTATGCTTTCTTAAAGAAATAAGTGTTGTAACCATCACGTCCTGGTTCTTTTGAGTCCTCTATCACTTTTAAGTGCATTTAAGACTTCTTCTTTAGTAACAGATTCAATGAGTTTCAATTGATGTTGTCTATTCAGCATAGGGCCATTTCTCATCACATTTGGGTTTAGGGTAGGTAAGTGTGTAACTAAAGTTCCCAGCAGACCTCTATAGAATTTGATTATCTCATTTGTGACCTTATCTTATACGAGTAGGACAATACTAGCGAATGTAGTGAGACTCTTAATTTTGTTCTGGGATATTCTAGATTTCATGCTAGCAAAAAAATGAGTTATCTGCGTCTCCTAATTTTAGCCAAGTCATTCTAGATTTCTACTTTAAGATACTCTCGGCAATGTTGTCCCATTTTTGTAGTTAATCTTTTTTTTTTGAGTCTTCGCTATCGTGGGCTAGATGGATAGATAGTAGTTATGAGCAGCAGTTCTTTGACTATAGATAGAAAAAGATGTAGAGGTGCGTTCTCCTGTCTAAAAAAATCATGGTCATGTCCAGGATGTCTCATGGTGGTTTGGATATCGTCCAACTGCTGTCTTAGAGTGTTAAGCTGATATTAGTTTAAGACTTTTCCAAACACTTTTCATATACCCCTCTCTTCGACTATAAAGCCACCCTCTCTGCAGAACCCCTAAAAACTCTTCATGATCGACAATACAATTCAATAATCTGAAAGGTTTTGGGTATTCATAGTTTTCCATAGAAAACTGGACTCTAAGTGGAGAATGGTCTAAAAACTTTGGGTCCATAACGTGGACTTCTAGTTGTGGGAACATTAACATCCACTCCCCATTGACTAGAGCTCTATCGATCTTGCTAGAAACATGACTGTTAGTCCAAGTGAAACTTCTACCACTTGATCGCATTTCAGTTATACTAGTGTCAAGTAGGAATTCATTAAAGTCCACAATTTCCATTTCTCTAACTGGATTTCCTCCTATATCAAGTATAGCATTATAATCTCCTAGTGCTAGCCAAGTCCCTTGTTGGTTCATATGTATATCCCTGAGATCCTGCCATAGTATTTTCCTATCCTCCATTGTATGAAGTCCATATACTTTAGTTAAGTGGAATACAATTTGAAAGCTTTCCACACATACTTTATGATGTGAGGCCAAATTACATATTTTAAATCATTATTTGTCTCACATTTATTATTTTTATTTGTCTTTTTTTAGCATGAATTTTATGGATTGTGCTTAATAGTATATTTTATTTGTAGGATTAAATTGGTGTGAATATGAAGAAGTTTGGAGCTAAAACGAATTAAAAATGAAAGGCTGAATAAGAAAATCAAACATGCAATTTAATGAATTAAATTGAATATTATATTAATATTTATATGCATTCAAATGTACGCAAAATTAAAAGGAAGTGAATTTTGATAGACAATTATCTTGTTGCCACATGTCACTGAATGAAAACACCTCAAAATCCGTGTAGGTTTTGGTTTCCCAATTTATTTTGGACTCTATTATTTTATTTATGATTTTCTACATTTATAAATAGTCCATAAGAATAATTATTGGGGGATATACAGAGACTTTGGAAGGAAGAGTTGTCGATACTTTTTAGGGTTTTTTTCTTCCTTTCTGTTTTCTTAGGCATTAGTATCTAAAGAACCTTGTTCTAGGGCTGTGGCTACAGGATGATTGTATAGTATTGAATTTTTTATGGATTAAAAATTGGTTATCGCATAAATTGTTCTTTTGTTCTTATTTTAGTATTTTGTGATTGACCACTATTGAAATAACTATGTTATCCGAATTGAACTGGGAGAAGAATAAAAGGATAGAACGTGGGACAATGATTTGTATCTAGGATAGAGATATACCTAGAGACCTTGCTTGGTTACTAGACAAGATGAAAACTTAATGCTCCGTAATTGGTTCAGTTTATCCCCGATCAACGATATAGTTAGATTGCCAAGAGGTCAGGGACCATGATCATACATTTAACCTTGTAAAAGTGATTTGATAACTAATTGAAGTCCATAGAAGAAGTTACTATCCATGAATTCTAAGTAAGCTGCAACCTTGGAATTTCCCCAATCATTAGTATACGTCTTTTATTCTTGCATTCTAATAAGGTAAATTCTTTTGGTACGCTTGAATAAATAATCAGGATTAGTATAATTTAGTAAATAGTTAATTGGCAAGTTCTTTGGGTTCGATAATCTGGCTCTTTTAGGGCCACTATATTACTTGCGCAACCACGTACACTTGCGTGTGCATTTGGAAGCAACAAGATTTTGGCGCCGCTGCTGGGGACTTAGAAATTAAGTATTCTTCTAGGTTATGCTTTTATTTTTATTTATTTAAGTTTTTTGGTTTTTTATTAGTTTTTTTCTAAAAAAATAATTCTTTTTTCTTTGAATAATTTGGTGCTCTTATTGATATGGATGATTGGGATAAATGGTGGTTGGATGATGGTTATCCTTGTAAGTATTGTGATGGACCCCACTTGTATATTGAATGTCCTATATGTCGTATATGTGGTGGTCAATATGGTCATTAGAAATGTTGTCCTAACTCTTATTCCCCTCCCCCGAATCCCTATTATGATTCTTTTGTCATTTGTGATGTTGACAGGGATAATGAAGTGGAAAATGCTTATCAAGAGGTACTTAATAGTTATTTGAAGCAAATTATGGACATGTTGGACAAAAATAATTTAACACTCATGGAACTGGAATCAATATTCCTGGAACAACGAGCAAAAACCATAGAACTGTAGGAAAAATTCATGGAACTGCAAGCTAAGGGTGACCCTGATCAATGGTAAGTTACAAACCTAACTAATGCTTAAATAGAGGAGCAGATTGAATGCCAGCAAGAAGAAAGTTGTGAAGAAGCAGAGATAGTGAGCCAATCTTGGCTACAAGAACAAACTCAACTTCTAAAATTTTAAGAGTCTATCCGGGATTGTCTGACATACATGACAACCCAACTAATAGAAGGAAGAGTTGAGCTCACACAAGAAATAGATTAATTTGGCTTCGATATTCATGACTTGGAGGCTAATTTGAACAAAAAGGTTGAGACGTCTAATGTCCAATCACCAATTGTCATGGATGATGATCAACTAGTGGAGCAAAAAGAGGAATTCCAACCATTCAACTATATCTTATGCCTTAATGTTGATGTTGAGAAAGAGTACAAAAGTAAGAATGTTGTAAATAATGCAACTTTGGAGTTGAGGTATCTTTGACCTCATTCAAAATATTTTTCTACATTATGCTTGGATGACGACATGAAATTCGAGTCATCTGAATTAATGGAGCAGTGTATAGATGAGGAGCAAGGCCCCTACATCCTAAATTTCTCTATTCCATGAAGACAAAGCGACATTCCTCACATAAAGGCCAAGAAGTGCAAGATGTGACATCTATTACTTGGTTCTTTTATCCTTATACCACTGCCTCTAGAGTGAAACAAAAAAATGATGCAAAGTTAGGGGTGCAATTCGTAAGTTCAAAGTGGAAAGAAAAGTAGTGAACTTAATTAGGTTGTGCCACAACGTTAAATCATGCGCTTTTTGGGAGACAACCCAATTTATAGTGCAACTTATTATTTTATTTTTAGTGTCTTTTTTGCATAAGAAGGGGAGTCTGAGTACTCAAGAATTTGAAGCAAAGGAGCACGTTTGAGCTCAAGTGTGGGGTGCATATGACCCTTGATGACAATTAATAGAACATGCGACTAGCTAGATCTAAAAGTCTTAGGGATTTTTCTTAACCCTTGTTTTAAGATTTTTAATTGATGTTTTGGGGACATAGCATCTTTTCAAGTGTGGGGTAGGGATTCTTCCGCATATGTTGGTTAGGGTGATGTGTGCTTTAGAGTTGTTTAATATTGATTTTTTTTTAAACTGATTTTTTTTCAGATAGTGAAGTCCCCATGCGTGCTGCGTCTCTGACCTGGATACGAAAAAAAAATTCGTAAAAAAAAAGAAGATTTTTTTTTACAAAGTTTTTATTCGTTAGTAGAAGCACACTTAGCCCAATCCAAAAAAAATATTTCTTTCACTCTTAGCTTATGTTGTTGCACTAGGGACAATGCCATATTTTAAGTGTGGGGTGGAGAAATAAATTTCTAGTTTTTACTATTTTATTGAGTCTTTTTTTAGGATGGGTTCCTTTAGTTTTCTTTTTGGTTCTTTTCTTGAGGATAATCCCTTTTAATCGATTATCTTTTTTTTTAGGAAGAAAATATTACTCCCTCTGTTTCACAAAGAATGACCTCCTTTCCTTTTTAGTCAGTTTCAAAAAGAATGACCTCTTTCCTTTTTTGGTAAAATTTTACTTTTAGCTTTCCACATGGCATGTTTAAGACCACAAGATTAAGGGCAATTTTGTACATTTGACATAACTTTAATTTAGGACTACAAGATTCAAAAGTCTTCTTTAATTTCTTTAACTCCGTGCCAAGTCAAACCATACCACTCTTTTTGAAACGGAGGGAGTATTTTTTTTATTTTTTGGAGAGAAAAGAAAAAACCCTTTTGAGTTGTGTGATACTTGCTATTTGGCTAATTTTGAGTAGTACTTTCTTGTGAATGCTTGATTGCTAGTGAAATTGTAAACTCTTTGACATCTATGCTCATGGTTGTGAATTTGTATATAACTTATTTTATTTTGTAGTTTTTTATGATCTTCTCTCTCTTAAAAGTGGAATTGATCCATCTTGATTGATACACGTGTCATGTTTGGTAAGAGTTTATTTATTCCATGTTTTGCATCTTAGTCTAGAATTTGTCCTGCATGTTATTGAAGCGAAACAAAAAGTGTTGCTTTGTTTAGGGGGATGATAATAGGCTTTCATTGATTTGTCTTGTAAATTTTTGCCTTTTCAGATATTATATCACTAGTTAGTCGTTTTGAGCATGTAGCCTTTTGTTAGTAACCATATTTTGCCTTGACTCTTTTGTTGAATCCCTAGTTTTTGCACCTTGTTTCCTCAAGCACTGTAACATAGACTTATGATAACTGTTAATGCTGAATAAAAAAGAATGGTTGAGTGAAAAAGGTAATCAATGATAGCTACAAAGTTATTAAAAAACCCTCTTTAAAAGAATGTGACATAAAAATTATAAAAATAAAATAAAAAAGAAGAGAAAAACAAAAAAAAAATCCTTTGAAAAACAAATGATTAAAGCATTCTTGAGATGATGAGAATTACTTGTGAAATAATTATTGAAGAGAGTACTGAAACTAAAGAGAAGAAAATAATGGGTGATGAAGTCTAAAAGTGCAAAGTGCTTAGGGAAGTATAAGTGACTATTATATAGTTTTCCTATCCATCCCTTAGCCTACATTACAACTCGTTAAAGTGTTATTTGATTCTATTAGAGCATGTTTAATTAGTGGAGACGTACATAATGGGCAAGCCTATGATTCTTTGTGCATACATGCGAATTTTCTTTGTGAGTGTAAGAGTGTTCTTTGATGCTAAGTCCTTAATTTATATTCAATCTTTTTATTTGAGTGTGTGGACTATTTCTTCTTGTGAGGGTACTTGTTTCATGATAGATAAGTGATTTTATTAGCTTTCTTTGATGAGATTAGGTGAGTAAGCTTAAATTTGATGAGTTCAGAGTCTTTCCTTGAGGTTAGAAGGTTAGAGGTTTGTTGATTATTCGTATATCTTGCATAATAATCGAGAAATTTATGACGAGCAAAAGTCTAAGTGTGGGTTGTTGATGTGAGGTCAAATTACCTATTTTAAATCATTATTTGTCTCATATTTATTAACTTTTGAGCATGAATTTTATGGATTATTCTTAATAGTATATTTTATTTGTAGGATTAAATTGGTGTGAAGATAAAAAAGTTTGGAGCTAAAACGAATTAAGAATGAAAGGTTGAAGAAAGAAATCAAGCAGACAGTTTAATGGATTAAATTGAATATTATATTAATATTTATATACATTCAAATGTACGCAGAATTGAAAGGAAGCGAATTGTGATAGACAATTATCTAGTTGCCACGTGGCCCCGAATGAAGACACCTCCAATTGGAATTGAAGTCGATCCGTACAGCAAGACATTCAATTTCGTGTAGGTTTTGGTTTCCAATTTGTTTGACTCTATTATTTTATTTAAGGTTTTCTACATTTATAGATAGTCCATAAGAATAATCATTGGGGGATATACAAAGACTTTGGAAGGAAAAGTTATCAATACTTTTTAGGTTTCTTTTCTTCTTTTTTCTTTTCTTAGGCATTAGTAGCTAAAGACCATTGTTTTAGGGTTGTGGCTACAAGATGATTATTTAGTATTGAATTTTATGGATTGAAAATTGATTATCGCATATATTAATCTTTTGTTCTTATTTTAGTATTTTGTGATTGGCCACCATTGAAATAAATATATTGTTCGAATTGAACTCGGGAGAAGAATAGGAAAATAGAACGTGGGACAAAAGGAACATGATCTTCTCTAGAATTAGTGTTGATTTGTATCTAGGATAGGGATATACCTAGAGACCTTGCTTGGTTACTAAACAAGATGAAAACTTAATGTTCTACAATTGGTTCAGTTTATCCCCGCTCAACGATGTAGTTAGTTTGCCAATTGTGGTAGGCGATTAGAGGTTGAGAGACCATGATCATACATTTAACCTTGTAAATCAGCAATTTAATAACTAATTGAGGTCCATAGAAGAAGATACTATGCATGAATTCTAAATAAGTTGCAGCCCTAGAATTTCTCCAATCATTAGTATATGTCTTTTATTCTTGCATTCTCACAAGGTAAATTCTTTTGGTACACTTGAATAAATAATCAAGATTAGTATAATTTAGTAAATAATTAATTGACAAATCCTTTGAGTTTGATAATCCGGCTCTTTTAGGATTATCATATTAATTGCGCGACCACGTACACTTGGCTGTGCATTTGGAAGCAACACTCTTCTATGAATGTTTTGTGCAGTCATAGCTTCAACTATAAAATCAATGTGATTCGGGTCCCACAGGATCCAAATCCTATTTCTGTCACTACATCTGTAATTGTGACACCAAGACCATCTTTTGCCAGACTTAGTAATTATTCTTTGCGCTTTATTCTCTTGGACTCTATGATCATAAATGGCAATTAAGCTTATGCTATGTTGCCCTAAGAAAGCATTAAATTCCCTATGCTTGTGAGGTTTATTCATACCTCTAATGTCATTCCAACTAATGAGATTCATATTGGATCATGTTGATTGGAAGTACCACCCCCGCCCATATCCTGATTTGTATCCTTCCCCATACTCTTGAGAGGTTCTGTTGGTATGGTTCTACTGACTAATGGGCTGAATCTGTTCCTGATATCCACTGTATTATGTGTTGGCTAACGGATGGTTTTAGAATTGCCTTTCACATTCTGTCATTGCTCCTCTTGTGTAGTGTCTAGTGTGCTTGGAAGCATAGAGATGGCCTCCCCTTGAGCATCCTTCGTAGACTTTTTATGCCGAATTTGCTTCACAACCTTCCCCTTATTTCCCATGTGAGCTGGTTTAGATGACTCATTTACTTCTCCTGCAATTGGTTTAAGTTGTTTACGTGAGTGCCCAAACTGGAGGCAAGTACCACAATATTTCGACACCCAGTTATATTGCACTCTTCGTGTGAATAACCTCCCATTAGGATCCACAATATTTACTGATTGAGGTAGTGCCTGGATAACATTCATCTCCACCAAAACACGAGCAAAAAATATCTTTTCCTCTATCATGGTATGATCATCCGCATATTTCTACTCAAAGAATCCACCCCTAGCAGTTCGATGGCAGTTGGTTTGAACACATATTATATTGGGATAAGTTATGATGAGCTTTTGTTGAGATTATTTTTTATTGGTTGTCAAATAATATGTATGCAAAAATATCCTTTAATAATAAGTTGTTTCTTTATAAAAGAGGGTTTAAGGGGTACTTATGTTATTTTATAATTTTATCCTGGGCCACCCCCAAGTAGGGATAATTTATTTCAGTCATAATTATTAATCACGGGATAAGTTATCCCACACTTTGTAACTAAACAAATAATTGAGGGGTACTAAAAACTTATCTCAAAATTATTTTCGTTATGCATCACACCAAACGACTCCTTACCGTCTTAATTTTACTTAATACAAAATTTAATTAAAAACAAAATTGAAATTTGTGCTCTAAAATAAATCTTAGATAATAATGTAATTTATTTCATTAAAATAAAATAAATATTTTACAAATTATTTTTTACTAAACATAGAATTATATCAATTTTTTTGGGGGATAGGGTCAAAAATACCCTTCAACTCTCATTTATTAGTTGACTTTACCCTTACCATTAAAAGAAAGTTGTTCATACCCATGCCGTTACAAAATTTAATAGATATGCCCTTTAATTTGACGGTTTCCTCAAATTGACCAAAATTATCTAATTTCAATTGAAATTACCCAATTTCATTTTTTTAACCCTAATCCGAAACCAACCCACAAAACAAAACAAAATTCATGACAAACAATATTCCAAAATTCCAAACTTTTTCATCTCCTTCCTCCATAAAAACTTCATACATTTGCAATAACAATAACCTATATATTTATTTTGATTAATCAACTTGTCCATTCAAATTGTTGACTTTAACATAATTGATCTTCATTAGAACCCGACAATACATAATTGATCTTCATTAGAGTCGACCACTGCTGTCAATGGTACCAAGATTGAAACTTTAGCCCCAACTTGTTGTCTCACATTACCCATCTCAATTCAAAACTTTCTCAAAAGCGGTGTTCGTTAATGGGGGTGGAAATTACTAAACTGTACATCTACAACAATAAATTCATCATTGTTCACGATAAACAAGGAACCATTGCTCTTTTTTCTTCAATTTCTTGCAGAATGAGAGATGAAGGAGATACACCTAAAAGTAACTTGTAGATTTTTTCTTTTTCATTTTTTTAGATCACCCTCTTGCACATTTGAAAATTGAAATAAAATAGCAATCAAAATAGAAAGGAAGAAATATTTTGGCACCACATTCTTGTGCTGCAATGTAAGGCTACGAGTCTACACCCTAGAAGTGGCTGACACTCGAGAATTAATTCTGATCCCAAGCAAATCCTTGGCCTGGCTAACTATAACTCACATGACTCTAAAGCTACACGGAAGCTTAAATAGATGATTATTTAGACATTCAGGAAAAGTTCCAAAACACTATCTTGAAAATACTTAACATAAATTATAAGTTAAATCAACATCTTGAGAAAACAATGAAAATAATCTAGTTTTATCCGTCTATGAAGCCTTTAACAGTTCAAGATAGATGTTGGGACAAGACCTAGGACACCTCAAATGCTACTAAAACTGAAATAAAAATGGAGTCTCTCGAAAGGAAGGAGGCCTCACCAATACTGTCTATGAGTGTAAGGTGATCTCAACGAAGCGCTTGTTGATGATCTCGAACACCTGTATCTGCATCATAATAAGATGCAGGTCGAATGACATCAGTAGATAGAATGTACAAGTATGTAAAGAAGACTGAATGTAATAGATAACTTAACTGAAAAGGCTGGAAGAAATACTCACATCAACTCAACTCAATACAAAGCAATAACAAAAGATGAAATGTTTAAAACTTCATAAATAAAAGATGCTAACTCAAAGTTGTGCATAAAAATACAATAAGTTACTTTTTACTCTTATTTGGAGATTCTCTAACCGATAACCATCACTATGAGCTATGTGATAATACAACGTCTTGCCCACGCTGTCAGAACTGTCCTATACCTTGCCGGGGTATAGAACACCTCAACTAAGTGGATCCACTAAGCTATGCTCTAAAGCAATAAGGAGTCGTCTAAAAAGTACAATCCTTTACCCATGTTGGCTATATGGTTTATGAGGAATGTGAGTTGTCTGAACTCATCTCCATATCGGTACTCAATACTACTCCCAATAAATATATATATTCATGCTCAAATGTGTAAATTATATTCTTCTTCAATTTGAGGTAATTACTCAAAATGTCCTCTTAAAAGAGGTAACTGCTCTGAATTAATATTTGAACGCATTACTCTTTTTAGAAATCAAAGTTTCTCTTTTCAATGTAAAAATGTTTTCCGCATCCTAAATTCCTTCGAACACCGCTAAACGATCAAATTATCAATCACAACATCATTACAGACGTTTTGACACTAAAATTGGAACAATTGGAAATGAAGCCAAAATGGAGTCAAAACGGGAATGTGAGACCCGCACCAAAAATTTTGAAATTGACTCTGTCAAAAGGTCCTTATCGACTATCCGAGCTTGTGCCTCGAAACGGGGCTCAATTCCAGGCCCGGAACAGCCCAAACCACCACATGCAAAATTAATAAGAAAACCAAGCTAACATAGTAGCTTAGAGATAAAATTTACCTCAAACAAAGGTTCTTCAACAACTTCTAATCACAAACCCAAGTATCCACGCTCTCAGCGATCACACAAGACTTTGAATCACTCAAATCGGAGCTCGGATAAGGTAGAAAGTGCCATTTGAAAATGAGGGCTTAAAGCTGAATATTTTGTGTTTTATATACCTGAATTCGGTTGCCAAGTTTGATATCTGGTCGCTAAAAGCTTGCACCAGATATCAGCACTTTAGCTGATTTGGTTAAGCTTCGAATTCTCCAATGGGGTGTCCAGGATTCATTCAGAATCCCATGTGCGCAAACAAAGTATTCTACCCCATCAAATTCGACATTTCGGACTCAACGAAATCATCAAAACTCTTATTTGAGGTCATTTCGATGAAAAGTGAGTCCCACACTCAAGTTCCATTTTAAGTTAAAAACCACAAGAAGGCTTAAAATGAGACCAACAACCTAGAGAACCGCACGAGAGGTAGTTCTAGACCAAACTCGACATTGCTGAGCTAACCGCACTGACGAAATTCTCATCTGAACACGTTTACCAAGAATGTTGACCAATGTCAACCCTTGGCTTAAGCTTCTAAGTTAAAATGCCTAACGACACAAACTCACACCAGAAGTCTCGGGGCCCAAACCAACAATGCCCCTAACTTAAAATGGCCAATCCGGAGCTGATGAAACTGTCAAAATTGTATTCTGAGGACATCTTCATGAACTTTTGACTGAAGCCAACCGTTCAAGTTTCAAAAGCTCCAAAATACGAAAACTAGCACAAAATCCAAACGAACGTCCCGACAATCGAACTGTCTGTCCCAGCAAGTCATATATGAATTGTGGTCGCTATAGGAAAGCTCTAAACACTGAAAAGATCGGAAAACAAAGAAAATGATCTAGAGGATCATTACACGACATACCTTAGGTAATTATTGCTATTAATTTTATATTTTTGATTTATTTTACGTTTTGTAACTTTAATTATTGCTAATAATTTCTTTTTAAATATTTTAAAAATAATTAAGAAGCAAATGAAAAACAAATGAAAAATACACACAAAAAGATCAACAAAACTACACATTAATATGACTCCACTACGTACTACTTTCTCATTCATAATAAATACATTTAGTGTATTATTAAAATTAATTTAAATTATAAAAATAAAAATTGCAAACACTAAAAAATATTGAAAAAGTACTATCAATCTAATTTTTATTATTACTTTGACTTTTTACCGTTTTTTAAATTCAAATTTTGATAGTAATTAACTACATTATACTCTTCCTAAAAAAATGCTCCAAATTCTTAATTGTTTATTCCAATTTACAATAAAAAAAATGTTAGCCAAATTTGATTATATAATATTAAGCAGTGAAAAATGTAATCAAGAAAAAAACGTAGCATACAAAAATTATTTGATGAATATATGATCTATTAATTATATATATTTTTTTAAATGAAATAATTTTTAAAATTATTCAGATCTAATGTATTCTAAAAATAGAATTGAATTATGATTTAAAAAACAAAACAATTCATGGTGATTGAAGGAGTATGTTTAACTAAGAGTCTGCTTGGTGTACGATCATTTAAATTAAAATATAACTTTATATTTGGTTTTAAAAATAAACACATCTCTAAAAAAATAAAAACAAAGAGACAAAATAAAATAAAATAAAATATAAATGCAACTAAAACTAAATTAATTTTAAAATATTAATTTATGAAATTATCATTCATATGTAAGAATTATATTGCACTAAACTATCAGGTATAATTATAATATATATTTTTTAAATATCACATAATTGATATATGATTTTAAGAAAAATTAAAAGACAAAATATAAAATTGTTAATAACATGCCTATATTTTGATATTCAAGTGATTGATTTTTTTTTTGTGTATGCTTAGCATTATGATAGGTCTTTTCTTAGTTATATTTTATTTAAAATCTAACAATTTTTTTTTATATCTTTATTGTTTTAATAAGAGGATAATACGAATAGAGTGATAGTATTTATCATTTTAAATAAATTAAATAATGATAAAATATTATTACTGTCAAATTTAGATAATGAACTAAGCTTAGATATTGATTTATTTATATAAATATTCTATTATAACACATCAAGATGTAAATGTTAACATTGTCAAATAAATCTTACAATATTAGTTTATAATAAGTTAAAATTTTAAATTATCAATAAATAAATATTTATGATTATATATATCAATATACTACGCAACGCGCAATCACGTTATACTAATTATATACAAACACATGCGGCAGCCCATTTGAGCTTTTAAAATCATGAAATAAATCTAAAAATTTGACATCTCGATGATTGTCAAAATGAAAATGAAAATGACAATACCACATTATGAATTTTGATTTAAGAAAAACAATAGAGTATCATATTAAGGTACAAAAATTAGGAAACATTAAATATTGGGGAATCTCAATGTGAATAATGTTGTAAAACTAAATGGATGCCATGTGGACACCCCCTTAATTGTCATCACTTGGCATACTAAATGGATCCATGTGGAGCACCCATTTAAGAGGTGTCATCACTTGGCCAAGTGTTAGTTTGTATGTTACTAATTGGCTATAAATAGCCATTACTTTCATTCACTAAAGATGGATACAAGAAAAGTTTGGAATATATTATGCTCTCCCTTTATTTGTTCTTCTTATTAATTCAGTTTATTAATATTAGTTTGTTAGCTAGTTATTTTATAACACATTATCAGTACGAAACTCTGCCAATTTGAGCTACTCTAAATAGGTAAAAAGGGTAAGAATTTTATTTTTCTAAAAAATGTCTAATATTTCTAAATTTGAATTTGTTGTCTTGGATATATCGGGCAAAAGATACTCGTCATGGATACTAGATGCTGAAATCCACCTGGATGCAATGGGTCTGGTAGACACCATCAAAGATAATAACGAGGCATCCAGCCAAGAACGTGCAAACGCTATGATATCTCTCCACCACCATCTTGACGAGGGGTTGAAAATGCAATACCTCACCATTAAAGACCCCCATATACTGTGGAATAATTTGAAAGATAGATATGACCACCTGAAGTTGGTCATTCTTTCATAGGCGCGTCATGATTGGTTTAATTTGAGGTTACTAGACTTTAAAAGTATAACTGAATATAATTCTTCCATGTATATAATTATATCACAATTAAATTTATGCGGAGAATATTCCACTGAACATGATAAGCTTGATAAAACATACACCACATTTCCTTCCTCGAGTATGCTCCTCCTGCAGCAATATCGAGAAATGGGTTTTAAAAAATATTCTGAATTACTTTCACATCTTCTTATTGCTGAACAACATAACGACCTACTGATGAAAAATCATGAAAGTCAGCCCGTTGGTTCTATGACACTCCCTGAAGTGAATCAGACAAATTATCAGCAACGAAAAAGAGGTCGTGGCTCCAATCGAGGCCGTGGTTGTAGAATAAATTATAATCATGATGGTCATCTTGCACCAAAAAATGACCAGCAGTATAAAAAAAGGGGTGAAAAACAAGAAGTGATACAAAAGAAAAATTCAGAAAGTGTGTGTCACAAATGTGGAGGAATGGGGCACTGATCATGTACCTGTCGATCATCTAAGCGTCTGGTTCAACTCTATCAGGCATCCTTGAAAAAGGGTGATAATAATTCAGAAGCAAACTTTATCTTTAAAGATAATGTTGAGCTCATACATAAGATGGATAATAGTACAGAAGCAAATTTCATCTCCGAAGATAATGTTGAGCCTATGCATCTGGATGTAGCTGATTTCTTCGTATTCCCTGAAGGAATAACGACCAGTGACGATCCCACGATAATCTAGATAATTTCTTTTTTTGTTTGTTTAGTTGGTATGTTTATGTTTTCCTAGTCCTTGTAAATATAATATTCTTGTTTAATAGTAATATTTTACTTTGTTTATATCTGTTTTGAAGAAAATATGCATATGCCCCAAATTTTGTTTGGATCAATAGTAGATCAAGCAGACATTTGTGTAGTTGACAATGGAACAACACATGCCATATTTAAAGATAAGAAATACTTTTCTTACTTGCTTAGAAGAAAAACAAATGTTACTACAATTTCTGGTAATTCAAAATTGATTGAAGGCTCCGAAAGAGCTACTATATTTCTGCCTAAGGGGACAAAACTTGTTATAGAAGATACGTTGTTCTCTTCTAAGTCCCCAAGAAACTTGTTAGGTTTCAAAGATAGCCGCCGAAATGGATATCATATTGACACACTAAATGAAATGAATATTGAATACCATGGTATAACCAAGTATGTCTCAGGCCAAAAATACATTTTGGAGAAATTACCAACCCTATCTTCTGGCCTATATTATGCAGAAATGAGTACAATCGAAGCACATTCAATCGTAAACCAAAAGTTTACTGATTTAAATATGTTTGTGTTATGGCATGACCGAATAGGTCATCCTGGATCAACAATGATGAGACGAATCATTGAAAATTCAAATGGATATCCATTAAAGAACCTGAAGATTCTTATGAGTGATGAGTTTTCATGTGCTGCTTGTTGTCAAGGCAAATTGATTACTAGGCTATCTCCAATGAAGGTTAACATTGAATCCCCTTAATTTTTAGAATGTATACATGGGGATATCTATGGATCTATTCACCCATCTAGTGGGTTGTTTAGATATTTTATGGTCCTAATAGATGCATCTTCAAGATGGTCTCATGTGTGCCTCTTATCGTCTCACAACCTGGCATTTGCAAAATTATTGGCACAAATAATAAGATTAAGGGCGCAATTCCCAGATTATCCTATTAAGGCTATTTGCCTTGATAATGCTGGAGAATTTACATCCCAAGCTTTTAATGATTATTGCTTATCAATCGTAATAAGAATTGAACATCTTGTTGCTCATGTTCATATTCAAACTGGCCTGGCAGAGTCCTTTATTAAGCGCCTACAATTGATTGCAAGACCACTACTTATGAAAACTAAATTGCCCATTACTGTATCGGGTCATGTTATCTTACATGCAACAACACTCATTCGTCTTAGACATTAATAAATACTCCCCGTCACAATTGGTATTTGGTCATGAACCAAATATTGCTCATCTGCGAATATTTGGATGCGCTGTCTATGTGCCAGTAGCACAACCTCAACGCACTAAGATGGGCCCCCAAAGAAGGTTAGGCATATATGTTGAGTTTGATTCACCATCCATAATTCGCTACATTGAGCCATTAACGGGAGATTTGTTCACTGCAAGATTTACAGATTGTTGATTTGATGAAATAACTTTTCCACAATTAGGGGGAGAGAAAAAAGAACTTAAAAGTGAAATTGCATGGAAAGTTTCATCATTATCTCATTTTGATTCACGTTCCCCTATATGTGAACGGGAGGTCCAGAAGATCATCCATTTGCAAAACATAGCAAATCAAATGCCAGACACATTTACTGATTTGAAAAGGATAACAAAGTCACATATTCCTGCAGTGAATGTGTCTATCCGAATTGACATCCCAAAAGGACCATCTACAAGTGTCATGGCTTCTGAATCCCAAACACGCCTGAAGCATGGGAGACCATTGGGTTCAAAAGACAAAAATCCTAGAAAAAGAAGCGCAAAAAATGATAAAAATGACATTATAAAAGATTCTCATGAAGAAATTCAAGGCCTGATTAATCCTGATATTCCTGAAGAGATCAGTGAACCTGAGACTCAAGTGAATGAAAAATTTTCAATAAGTTCTACGGGTGATGAGATGAGTTTAGATCGATAAAAAATTATAGTGGATAATGTTTTCTCATATAATGTTGCACTTAATCTTATGCAAGACAGTGAGGACCTTGAGCCTAAATCTGTCGAAGAATGTCGACGAAGATGTGATTGGCCAAAATGGCAAGAGGCAATTCAATCAGAATTAAACTCACTTGCTAAACGTAAGGTTTTTGGACTTGTAGTCCAAACCCCAAATGGTGTAAAATCGGTTGGCTATAAATGGATTTTTGTGTGAAAAAAAAATGAGAGAAATGAAATTGTAAGATACAAGGCACGCCTTGTTGCACAATGATTCTCTCAAAGACC
The DNA here is from genome assembly GCA_036250505.1 of Solanum acaule. NCBI lineage: Eukaryota > Viridiplantae > Streptophyta > Magnoliopsida > Solanales > Solanaceae > Solanum > Solanum acaule. The sequence continues at coordinate 21,654 of JAJOOR010015507.1, forward strand.
TGGTGTCGACTATGAAGAGACATATTCACTAGTTATGGATGCAATAACTTTTTGATATCTCATCAGTTTAGCTGTACATGAAAATCTTGAAATACATCTAATGGATGTGGTTACAACTTATCTTTATAGTTTACTTGATAATGAAATTTATATGAAAATTTCGGAAGGACTTAAAATGCCCGAAGCATATAGTTCAAAATCTCGGAAAATGTGCTCAATCAGATTACAAAAGTCATTATACAACTTAAAACAATCAGGGCGCATGTGGTATAATCGCCTCAGTGAGCACTTGATAAAAGAAGATTATATAAACGATGCAATTTGTCCTTGTATTTTTATTAAGAAAACAATATCTTGTTGTTTATGTTGATGACATAAACCTCATTGGAACTCCAGAAGAGGTTCAAAAGGCAATTGAATATCTAAAGAAAGAATTCGAGATGAAAGACCTTGGAAAGACAAAACTTTGTCTTGGTCTACAAATTAAACATTTAGTAGACGGGGTCTTCATTCATCAATCTGCATATACTGAGAAAATTTTGAAACGATTTTACATGGACAAAACACATCCATTAAGTACTCCAATGGTTGTTTGGTCACTTGAAGTGAGTAAAGATCCGTTCCGACCTTAAGAAGAGAATGAGGAACCTCTTGGTCCTAAAGTACCTTATCTTAGTGCAATTGGTGCACATATGCATCTTGCTAATGCTACATGCTACGAGACCTGACATAGCATTTTCTGTTAATTTGTTAGCAATATATAGTTCTCCCCTTACACAAAGACATTGGAATGAAATTAAACATATATTGTGATATCTAAAGGGGACTAGTGATATGGGTCTATTTTATACTAACAAAGATAGTGCAGATCTTGTTGGTCATGCAGATGTAGGTTATTTATTTGACCCACATAAAGCTCGATCTCAAACAGGCTATTTATTTACATACGGAGGTACTGCTATATCATGGCGATCTACAAAGCAGTCTATTGTCGCTACTTCTTCAAATCATGCTGAGATAATAGCTATTCACGAAGCAAGTAGAGAATTTGTATGGTTGAGATCGGTGATACATTTAACCAAAGAAAGATGTGGTTTGAAGTGTGATGTCAAGTTACCTACAGTGCTCTTTGAAGACAATGCTGCTTGCATAACTCAACTAAGATGAGGCTTCATAAAAGGAGATAGAACGAAACACGTTTCACCAAAATTATTTTTCACACATGATCTACAGAAGAACGGTGATACTGATATACAACAAATTCATTCAAGTGATAATCCAACAGATTTATTCACCAAATCTTTGCCAGCCTCAACTCTTGAGAAGATGGTGCAAAAGATTGGAATACGAAGACTTAAGCATATGAATCGTGGTCTTTATCAAGGGGAGTAAAATATGTGCTGCACTCTTTTTTCCTTAGTCTAGGTTTTGTCCCACTGGATTTTCCTAGAAAGGTTTTTAATGAGGCAGCAAACAATGCGTATTATGAATGTCTATATATATTTTTGTTCCTTCAACTTTTCTTTTTACATGGACATCTAAGGGGGAGTGATGTAAAACTAAATGGATGCCATGTGGGCTACCCCTTTAATTGTCATCACTTGACATATTAAATGGATGCCATGTGGGGCACCCATTTAAGAGGTGTCATCACTTGGCCAAGTGGATAACTTCCTAATGGCCAAGTGTTAGTTTGTATGTTACTAATTGGCTATAAATAGCCATTACTTTCATTCACTAAAGAAGGATATAAGAAAAGTTTGGAATATATTATGCTCTCCCTTTGTTTGTTCTTCTTAAATTTAGTTTATTAATATTAGTTTGTTAGCTAGTTATTTTATAACAATAAATTTTTTGAATTGTCCATAGAATCTTAAAACATGTGACCTACGAATAATAATATTAGGAGTCAGCCCATGTGACCTTCAATAACATTAAATGGAGGAGAATTGAATAGATTCTCTCAGAATTTTCATAATTATAAATTTCCATAGATTGTTTGAGTTGTCCATAAAATCTTAACAAATCGGCTAAGTTATTGCATAAAAATATCACAATTGTGTCTCGTAGAAGTTTAGGCCATTCTAATTTCTAATTGTGACAAGAGTATAGTCTCAATTTATATATCCCTCCGTTCACTTTCACTAGTTGTTTTAACTTAGCACATTTATTAAGAAAAATAGTGATTGAGATTGATATTTTACCACACTATCTCTATTAATTGATATTTCATACTCTTAGTAGTCTATTAGATCTCGGAATTTGATTTAGAGAATAAGTAATTAATGCTAAGGATAAAATATGAAGAAAAAAATAATTGCCTTTACTTGATATATTAAAAATGACAAGTAAGAATAAAAAAAATTATTTTTTAAAATAGTGGATAACTTAAAGTGAAAGTAAAAGAATTGTTAACAAAGCCCAACATTAACACCTTGTTTGAATGGCTGTTATATGTTGTATTGTATTGTATTGTATTGTTGGTTTAAATACAATGTTTATTTTGATTGTTACTTAAATTCTATTTTAGCATATCGTTTAGATCCATAATTAGGTAACGACGGAAATATCCATCTTATGTAATGACCAATTTGGTGTGATCACATTGTTACCTTAATTATTTCTTCTCATTTTTTGTTTTTATTTATTATGTAATAATTATATTTTATTTTTACCGTACCTTTCCATAGTTGCTCTAGTACGTACTTACTTTTCTCGTAGGTTTATCATTCAAACTATGGATGTGTGACATTATGTAACGACGGAGAACGATACAATCTATCCAAACACTGTATTCATTAAAACAATAGAGTACGATAAAATATAACACAATACGATACATTATAAAACGATACGTAACAATCATCCAAACACAGTATAAATAGGAGCCTTCCAGGAGGATACCAAGTGTAAGTTTGCGTTAATTATTAATTAGTGAATATTTAATTAACATAAGTTTACTTAGGGGCCTATAAATAGGATCCTTCTCAAAGAAAAATAAAATCACCACACACACAAACACTCTTTATTAATTAGCAATTATTCCAAAACCATTTAAATGGCTGCCAAAAATTCAGAGATGAAATCTGCTGTCTTCTTCGTTGTTCTCTTGACGACAACTATAGGTTCATAACATTTTTCTCTTAATTTTGCATTATTGCTTGAAAGTCATATACATTTATTATCTTCTTGAAAAAAGTGGGGTTTTTAAAATTAATTTTTAATATTTGATAGGTAAGTGAAAAATTATTATCCAAAGAGTATTTATATGTTATTTAGCAAAACACTATGGGGTGAGATGTGACGGGGAGTGACACGGATGTGGAAGAGATAATGAACTTGCAATGCCATTATGTAACTGCTTTTCCCTATTTTGATTAAGGAAGTTATTTTCCTCATTTTACATAAATTTGGTATCCTAGAGAAAATATTCTCCAAAATATTTTGACCTACCAAACATGAAAAAAATGGAAATCATTTTCAGAAATATATTTTCTTCCATACCAAACTCACCTTTAAGAATTTCTTACCCCATCGACTTGGTCTATCCCTTAAGAATTATTCAATTAGAGAGGTATGTTTTCTAAACTAACCTTATTATTGATGCTTTAGATCTCTCTATATATACTTATGCGTCATTACAATCAGAGACGAATTATTTACTTTTAAATTTCTTAACATTAAATATATCATATTTTGAACTTACGGAACTTATGGATTTGATTATATTATTTATCGCAATTTTAGTAGTTTTACTTTTTATATATGAATGTACACTACATTATTTAAAGTAATGCATTCAATTATTCAGATGAACCCAATACCACAAAATTGTATCCACCTAATAATGAGGTAAAAGCAATAGTGCAATATTTGTTCAAGGGGTAATTATCCCCGATAAACTAATTTTTTTATAATAAGGAAATCACAAAATTACGATATAATATAAAATATCTCTTTCATGTCATCATTATGATTTTCTTTGATACTTGATCAAAGATGATTGTTTTTTTTTTTACCATAAATTTCTGATGCTTACATCGATCTTAATCATAATATGTACCGTTGATATGTCTGAAATTTCGAAATTTCAAGTGATGGCTCTTCGAGACATGCCGTTAGAAGCAAAATTGCTGAAAAGAAAACTATTATTTCCCACAAGTACTTTAGGAAGTTGTGACGATAGTTGCACCACAAACGCTGATTGCGACGGTATTACCCTTTGCCAGTGGTGTTGGAAGAAGACAAACCCCTTCGATGGTTCAACATATTATTCATGTACCGTGTTACCCTGAACAATATCAATAAGCTATCTATCTATCTATCTATCTATCTCTATTCGAAGTTTCGTCTTTGTACCTTTTCCCATCAACACTACCATGTTTAGTGTTGTCTTTGTATGTCTTTTTTCCTTTGGTATGAATAAAGGGATATCTAGATAAATTCGAGGTAATGTCCTAGAGTATTATAAGTTTCAATACAATTTGTAGCGATGTTTATTTGAATTCTAGGATGTGGTCGTGGAATTTAATTTAATAAAGATACAATGAGTGATATTGTCTTTTCACATTATTTTATGTATATCTATTTCACTTAGGATATATATATTTTTAAATTTGCACTATATTTTTTTTTTATTATTATTATTTTATTCATGATATTTATTTGATTGAGATGGTGTAACTGAAAAACTTGATGATAGAATTTATGGAAAACCTTAAAATTTGTTTTGGATGAATGATCTTTTGTAGTAGGTGTGTTTTTGACATGTATGAATTTTCGCCAATTCCTTATCCAATTATAGTTGCATTTAATAAGTGATGAAGTAAATTTTAGAGTGCATAAGTGATGAAGTAAATGAAATAAGAAAACATTCTTCGAAATTGCATTTTTGTCACGATTCAGAGGTACACCCTAGATGTAACATGTCGTACTTGACCCCGAAGGAGTCTCATACAAGCCCTTAGCATATCATAACATAAGATAATAGAAAAGTGCGGAATTTTAAAACATTTTCCATACAATCGAAGTTTTTCATAAAAGCAAGCGGAAGTCTATAACTCTTTGTCTCAAACCATCTAATACAACTTTGAATAACTCTTGGGACATAGCCCATACAATAGTCTAAAACATAAAAGAAAGAAATAAAGGAAATGGTGGCTTTATCCTCAATGCTATGAGGACTCACCAAGTCGTCAACTCCTTGCTCTTCTAGAAACCTATCCTCAAGAATGGAACTCGAAATCAACGGACCCTACATTTGATGAGAATGTAGGCAAGAGTATGCGTTAGTACAAAAGTACTACATATGATAGCTAGCATAACATCATAAGAGCACAACATAAGAGTTAGTCAACATAAGCCATATGCCATATTCATAAGAGATACTTCATGAAACATAAACTTATAGCATAAGAGATAATAACATAGTCATAAACATAATCTCCAACATATGCATCATATAAGCATTAGTCAACCCTTAGTCCTTCATATCGTAATATGAACATCTTAAGTAGCTTCAAGTCATACTTGGGCAATGCATGGATATGACCCCATAATCCCATCCATACTAAGTATCTCCTCAGACCATCATACATACTAACCATCTTTGATCTCATCCTTAGCTTACTTCTCATAGACAAGGGAACACTCACCCTTAGTCACACATGTATTGGAAGGGCCTTTCAAGCTACAATCCAAACTAAGCATACAATATAAGCATAAGCCATAGGCATATTCAATCATATAGATCATCATAACATAAAATCAAAAACACCATGAATACCCTCAAAACATACTTGTGCAATGCATGAATAAGATCTCATACTCTCACTCATACTAAGTAAGCTTCTTAAGTAACCATAGTTCATAATTCATATTCTTATTTTGGGAATTATCCTTAACTAACATAGACCATGTGAGCTTAACATGGAATCCGGTGTCTACCCCACATCGAAAATGGGTTGTTCTACTTGCCTAAAGTAGAACCATACTCTTAGCTTAGGTGGATCCAATAGCTAAGTAACCTACGAGGGCACATAGTTTATGGGATAAGGAGATTGCTACTAGAAACCCGGACTCAACTATGGTAGAAGGTTTCCATCTCATGAGATACATACTTTGGGAACCCGGATTCAACTAGCATAGAAGGAACCCATTTGGAAAGCAGGACTCAACTAGTGTAAAAGCTTTCATTGGGAAGCCGGACTCAACTAGCGTAAAAGCTTCCATCTCATATTCAATATCCACCGGTGCTAAGAATAATTTCCATTGAGTTTATATTAAGTATTGACTTAAGTAAATATTTATGAAAGAATGTCTTGACACTCAATCCAACATAACTCATATTATAGCTCATAGATTCAATAGGTGAGACTAGTCTTCCAACCTTAGAATCACTACATGTGACAAACCTTTCACATCATATCATATTCATGCATAAGTGTGTATATGAGGATAACCTTTCAACAACATAACAACTAGATCATGAGCATATTCACTTTACTCTCAAAGTATTTCTAAAGCATGTACTAAACTTCATAAAACATGCATAATATCATATCTTGCCCTTTCAAGGTCAAAGCTCATATCAAATCAACACATCTAGAATGACTACATTAGACATGGATGATAACATGATTCAAATAGTTCAACTACTATAAGCATAATCTCATAATTCACCTTCTTGAGGTTTAAAGATTGCTTTCAATCATCACACGTAGGGTTCAAGCACTAGATGTGGACATCATCCTAACTCATATGATTCTATCACTTTATGCATTCAAACATTCATGGGGTAGATTAGGTGGGTAAAGTCCTTCCACAACAATTCTATCTAATAGTCTACCATCATCTAGTCAACTTCCCTCTTAGGGCCTTAACATACATAATTCATCATATTAGCTTTACCTTCAAAAGCCTAGAAGTCCACATTCATAACTATGAGTCTTTACTCTTAATAGCTCTACTCTTTAAAAGCATCCTATGAACCTAGATTACAAGGCATTCTAATCACATATTTCATTATTAAGTGATTCTAGTCATAAATCATCATAAAAGTTCAACTTCAAGATTTACTAGTCATGATCCATCATATATACTATAATATAATTCAATTCATGTCTACATGCTTCTATTCTTGAAAAATTACTACTCATAACATCAATTCTAGAAGATCATCTATAAACCTCAATTTCACCTTTCATGGCATAAACACACATTACAACAATTTCATCCATTAAACTAGGGTTAGCCATGGAAAACACATATTATCTTCATAATAACATAATATAATACTAAATCAATCATAAACAAGTACTATCCACTCAATTGGATTCATACTCAACACTACCCACAATATAGGAAGAAACCCTAACTAGAATTGGGGTTCATCTTCACAATTGGGGGAAATGTAGGGGGCTCCATGGATTGAAGAATCCATGAATGAATAAACTATCATACCTTGATTATAAATCCCTCACAATGCTTGCAACAAATGGAGGAATTTGCCCTAACTTGCTTCTCTTCTTCTTCTTCTTTGCTTCCTAGAGAGAGAATTTCTTGGAGGGAATTGGGTCTCTTTGGTGAATTGAAAATAATGATTTAGAATCCCATAATTAATGGTATAATAGCTTTATATAGGTGGTCTAATTACTAATAAAATGACACCACTTTATAACTAATTAATTCTAGAAAGTTCCCTTAACCGCCAACTTAAACCGACTTAACTTCAAGGCTGCCTCACCCACGAGACCCCGATCCATGGGCTGTTGGTGGATCCACGGGCCGTGCTGGTCATCCGTGGGTGGTGGTTTACAAACCAACTTTTGAGGTCTTGACCCACGACCCCATCCACGAGTCGTGGATCCCCTTACGGTGTGTGGGTCCCTAATCGTGGGTGGGCTGTCTTTTGGGCAGATTTGGGTGGTTTGCTAGCTTCCTCTTCAAGGACCCTTGGTGGGTCCTTGGGGAGTCGTACCTTGACGTTTAACCCCTAAACCCTTCACTCTAAATATGGGAGGTCATTTTTACAACTTTAACCCTCACGTAAAGCTCTAGTTTAACTTACTAGTTTTTCGGGTGTTACAATATCTCCCCCTTGGGAACATTCATGCTCGAATGACACTCTAGGCACTTCTTAAGGTCACAACTCTAGACTACCAACCCATCAAGCATGCAACACATCTACATGCACATAACCAAGGAGATAAAATTCAACTCCAAGCTAAACATATTCAATGCAACACAAGGGAAGAGGAACTACATCTAGCAACCTAAAATGCATGAAATTCTATATCTACTCATATTCAAGGAGGAACTACCATCTCCTAGCTAAAAACATGCTCAACATACACTTATGGAGCTCATATGCAATTTACTCTCAAAAGCATTTAGTCAAGGGGGAATCTTTCAACTCCAAACTAAGGCATGCTCATCTATTCATATCATGAAGTCTATAGGCAACTTATACTCAATGCACTACAACATAAGGAAATAATCATGCAAACTCATTTTCTTTTAAATCACGAGCTTTCATGAACATGCATCATATAAGGAAATCATGGCCACATCTAATACACACATGACTTTACATAAAGAACAAATAATGAGGAACTCATCATCTTAATGCTAAAGGAGGTATACAAGGAAAAGGATGAGAATATCGGGACTTCTTTATTGGCCCTCGGCCTCCTAAGTAGCACCTTCAACTAAACCCTTACTAAAATATCACTCCTCAATATTTTCATGGAAGCAACTTCCTTACTCTTCTATTTCTTAACTTGCCGGTCGTACCTTGACGTTTAACCCCTAAACCCTTCACTCTAAATACATGAGGTCATTTTTACAACTTTAACCCTCACGTAAAGCTCTAGAACCCTTACGTAAAGCTCTAGTTTAACTTACTAGTTTTCAGGGTGTTACAATTTTACTATATTTTATTATAAATGTTATTTTTTATTTTAATTTCCTCTCTATTGTAGTAGTTCTAGATAACTTATCCGCACTCGGTACAATAATCATGACCTTATTAGGATTATGAATGATCAATTTTTAATGTTCGAATATTAGAAATTTGGTATTGTCACATATATTTAGAACTTGAAAGATTGAAAATTTCTTACTCTTTCATGAATTTTATCTTCTACATATTTTCAATTATAATATTTTTTCTGTGATATAATTGGCTTCCCAATATTGAATGATTTTCATAGCTTAGTCAATTATCACTTTCTCTATTGTTTGGTACATGTGCATGAAAAGTATAAGATACTCAATTTGATGGCCTATTATTCATTCTTTAGCCAGTAGCAACTATTTTTTCTTGTTCTTCCATGCCATTGTGCATAAACACCCCTAAATATGCCATAATAAATTTATCATGTGAAAGATATCAGCCCCTCATATTCTCAAATGTGTGATACTTGATAATTTTAGAACTAGTATATCATAAAAATATCCCATTGAGTTTTTCAAAACTTTTTTAATCATATTTTAAAAATTGAAATACATTATTTTTGAAAAAAAACTAAAGAATTATGAACAAATCAAGTCACACGTTTGTTATTTTGGAGGACACCAGCTGGGAAAAAATATAGGAAATAAAATAATTACAAGTAATTATATAGGAGAATCAATTAAGGTTACAAGTAGCAGTAGTTTTAATAATTTAGATTCCCCAACTTTTTCATGCATTAACCATTAACAAAGAATAGAAAAGAAGTAATTGAAATATTTAAACTTTTCTGAATAAAGAATGTGAAAGGTTAAGAAGCAAAATGTGAAAAATATGTGATAACATCTATCAGTCTATATATCTATCTGTAAAGGGGTCAACTCAAGTCGATCTAACCCACTTAGGAAGTCTAAGACACTTAGACTCAACACACTTTTCTTTTTCACTCACGTTCTAGATTAAATCTAGTTAAGCATACAAAAGTAGAACACATAAGCCTGTTACAGGAACAAGTCCCAACTTTGTATAAAACTCGCGCCACAGAGAAGCACACAAATAGTTTAGCCTTACAAAATTTGACTAAAAGATATTTTACCTAAGACTAGTCTGCATGTTTCTTTAAATAGGCCACAACGCTCAGTCACATGCCAGACACATGCCCACAAATTCAGTTGACAAGCCCAATTGATAAGCTAAATTCAAAATTCAAACAACAAGTCTTATCTACAATGCTGAAAAGTCTCCAACGGCTATAAATTGCCAAATTTGCCCAGCTTCCCATGCATGTGCAAGGCACACACAAGCAGCCTTCAGCCTTGGCGCCAAAATCACCTTTCAGCCGCCCAATCTCGCGCCTGCTCACGTGCAAGCCATGTATGCTGGTCCTGCCTCACTTAGCTTGCCATTAGGGTCTAATCTACTTAGTCGTCGCCCATGACCAACACTTGCCTTAGCTTGTCATGCCTTAGTCACGCCTTACCTCATATGCCTTAGCTTTTCTAGCCCTTATCATGTCTTCGCCATGACTTGCCTTGCATGACTTAGCCACACCATTGCCAGTGTCTTCTTTTATTTGAACTTAACCTTGACGAAAGTCATTGGCCTCGACTAGTTTAATCATGTAAATAATTGGCCAAGCTCGAGCCCTCAAACTATTAAGCTGAGGGTCTAACATACTTCCCCCCACCAGATGAGCTCATTGTCCTCGATTAGACAGAATCTTGGTAAGCTTGAATCTCTTCTTCGAACTGCGATAGAGATGTTCCTTTTTTCCACGACGCATCACACACTTGCTTCATTTCCATTGAATTAGAAACTCTATTCTTCAATTCATCTTGCTTTGTCCCAAAGTCTGATGATCCATAATCTTCTCAACTTGTTCCTCGAAGTGTGTTCGTACAACAAGAGGAGCACGTCTGGTAGCTGACCTTGTTGGATCCTCAACATCCTCATGAAAAGGTTTCATAAAACTCACATGAAATGTATGGTGAATCTTCAATCTTTCAAGCAAGTTCAACATGTATGCAACTTCACCAACTCTCTCTAAGACTTCAAATGGTCCATTATATTTTGAAATCAACCCACAATGAATCATCTTGCAGCTGATTTTCTTCCAGATTTGGGGACTAAGTTTCAGCTACACCTTATCTCTAACCTGAAATTCTAAAGCACGCTGATGTTGGTCATCATACTTTTTCATCCTCTTTGCTGCTTTTCTAAAGCTATCTTATGCTTCATCTAGCATCTCTTGCTTATCTCGTGCAAACCTGTAAGCAACATGACAACTACCTTGGGACTTAGATTTAGCGAGTTACAGTGGAGTGTTAGGTTGAACACCCAACACTAACTCAAACGGGATTTTTTTCGTTGCCAATGGCCTGTGCAAGTTGTAACAAAGTTGTGCACTGTCAGGTAATTCCATCCAATTCATTTGACTTGCTGTCACATAGTGTCTAAGATATTCTTCAAGCAAATGATTGATTCTTTCAGTCTGTCCATCAGTTTGTGGATGATTTTCCATTGAGAACTTCAAATTAGTGCCCATCATGTTAAAGATGGCAATCCAAAATCGGCCAGTGACCTAGCATCACGATCACTCACAATATCTATTGGAACACCAAAATTCTTCACAACATGCTTATAAAACAACTTAACAACTATTTCAGAAGAAAATAAGGTAGGGGCAACAATAAAGATACCATATTTTGAGAATCTATCAACCACAACCATAATCAACGCTTTACCCTCTACTTTTGGAATCCACTAATGAAGTCCATTGATAGAGAAGTCCATAGAAACTCTGATATGGGTAGAGGTTGCAGTAACCCAACTTCATTCTTCCGTTCTGTCTTATCTAATTGACATACTAAACATGACTTTACATAGGTCTCAATGTCATCCTCTATTTTCGTCCAGAAATAATTTTGGGACAGTAGTGTCATTATCCTTTCAACACCTGGATGCCCAGCATAAACATTATCATGTGTTTTTTTCAGAAGTTTTCTTCGCAACCCATCATCTTGAGGAACTATGATTCTCCCATCTCTGAAATAAAATAGACCGTCCTCGATCCAATACCGTCTAACTGTATCCTCTTTCACTTGATCCATTAACTTAACATATAATGAATCAAAGGCAGCACTAAACTTAATCTTATCAAGTAAATCAGATTCAAGTTTAGTAATTGCATAAACCGTAACAAATACCTTTTTGCGACTCAATGCATCAACCACTTGATTTTGCTTGCGCGACTTATGTATCCATACGAAGTCATAATCATCCAATATCTCTTGCCATCTAGCCTGCTTCAAAATCAGTTTTTGCTTAGTTTTGAAGTATGTATTAACCACATTGTCTGTCTTGACAACAAACCTCGTCCCAAGTAGATGCACCATCCATATTTGAAGACAATGGAGTACTACCACCATTTCCATTTTGTGTACAGAATACCTTTGCTCCACAGGATTCAACTTCATGCTTTCAAATGCAACATGATGTAAGGGGGTCAAACCTCAAGTCGATCTAACCCATTTAGGCAGTCTAAGACACTTCGACTTAGCAAACTTTTTTTTCACTCATGTTCTAGATTAACTCTAGAAAAACATATAGAAGTAGAACACACAATCATGTTACAGGAACAAGTCCCAACTTTGTATTAAACTCACGCCACAAAGAAGCACACAAATAGTTTAGCCTTACAAAACTCGACCAAAAGATATTTTGCCTAAGACTGGTCTGCTCGTGCCTTTAAATAGGCCACATCGCCTAGTCACATGCCAGACACATGCCCACAACTTCAGTTGACAAGCCCAATTAATAAGCCGAATTCGAAATTCAAAAAATAGGTTTTATCTACAATGCTGACAAGTCTCCAATGGCTAGAAACTGTCAAATTTGCCCAATTGCCCATGCGAGCAGCCTTCAGCCTTGGCACCAAAATCACCTTTTAGCCGCCCAATCTCACGTCTACCCACATACCAGCCATGTGTGATGTTCCTTCATTGCCCAGCTTGCCATTAGGGTAAATCTCCTTAGTCATCACCTTTGCCAAGCACTTGGTCTTCAAACATGTTTGGCCACGACCCTGTCACGATCACAACCCTGCCTTGTCTTGTCTTAGCTTGTCCAGCCTTTTTCATGCCTTAGCTATACCTTGCCTCACATGCCTTTTCTTTTTCAGCCCTTGTCATGTCGTATTCATGCCTTACTTTGCATTGCATGCCTTAGCCACGACATTGCCAAGGTCCTTTTCTATATGAACTTAACCTTGACTGAAGTCATTGAGTCTCAACTAGGTTCGTCGTGTAAATCCGTAGACAAGCCCGAGTCGCTTAAACAATTTGAAGTATTATGAAAAACAATTTTTGTTTAAAAAAATTGATTGGGGGGGGGGGGTGTCAGATTATGGAGTGGGATAAAAAAGGAAATTTTAAAAATTTGAAATATTTTTTAAAAACATTTTTTTATGGGGGGAGCAGGTAGGGGTGGTAGGGGATGGGTGAGGTAAAAGAAAATTTTAAAATTTGAAATATTTTTTAAAAATAATTTTGTAATTTTTTTTGTTTGGGGCTGGGTGGGGAGGGGTGGAGCTGGTCTAGGAGTAGGGGTAAAACAATATTTGAAATTTTAAAATTAAGAAAATTTTAAAAATTTATTTTTATTTAGGATGGAGAGGGTCGGGTACGAATACGGGATAGGGTAAGAAAAAATAATTGTAATTTAAGGATGAAGTAGAGCTTTGAAAAATGATTTCCTTAATTTTTGAAGGGAAATCGTTCTCTTTAAATTTGAGGAGAATAAGTTGATTTGAAAAACAGTTTTCAAGTCATTTAAGCCAATCTAACATGGGAAAATTGAAAACACACAATTTTGTCTCCCCTCCATTACCCTTCCCTCCATTTCGTCAAGTGCACATCTAGATGAGAGACATGTGTCTTATTTAAAGTTTAAATGTCAAGAATATATTATATTAACAAGTATCATAACCATAGTTAAGTCAAATAATTTTAGAAAACTACTTTCCAAATTTGATAAGAATTACAATATATTCCATACAAAATTTGATATTATTAATATCATCTTATATTTTTGTATTAATTACAATATATTTTTGTAGAGGTAAGGGGTGAGTACCAACAACATGGTACCCAACAAGAAACCCAATAAACAAGACATCTAGCTAGAAATTGAGTACCCCTTACACTCCAACCGAACCTCCTCAAACTATAACTTGTACATAAATTAGCGCAACCTAACCGTTCTAAAATACACGGCTCACAAGGCCAATAATCGCAGTTCAATAGACAAAATCAACAATCAAACGAATCAAATAAGTCAATCTCAATGTCAAGTAGATCAGTCACACGCAACAAGTACATCAATCACAAATACAAGAAGTCACACATAAACATCAAATGCATGAAGTCACAATAATCAATTTCTCACCAGAACTAAAACCCATCGGCACAATATCACTAACTGGAACCATTTTTCATCGGTTTTATATCAAGTCACTAGTTGAAACTATTTACCATTGGCTTTATATCAAATCACTAGTCGGAACCAATTCTCATCATCTTTATATCAAATCACTACCTGAAACCATTTTCCATCGACTTTATATCACTAGCATTTTCCATCGGCTTTATATCACTCGCCGACAGTTACCTTGACATCATAAACACTTTCCGAAAATGACATCGGCATCAAACTATCACATGTCTCATCACAGTGTTCAATAATCAATGCACACAAAAAATATCACACCACACGAAAGAGACAACAATTCATACAATTCAAGTCCACATTCATGCTATCAAACATTTCATCAATCAATCAATAAGGGTTACAACAAGGCAATTGATCACATCATCATGATTATCACATAACCTTTAGTGTACAATTAACCCTTCACCTCATTCCCATTACTCGCAAAGCACAAACAATGAAGAAAATACACGAATTCTACTAGAATACAAGATTTAGGAGATCACTTGCCTTAAATCAATCAATAATCACTCCAAGAGTTGAGTTTTCCCCTTCCAAATTACTTCCAAAGCCACAATCTATATACAAGCAAGTATTCACCATCACAATTCGGAAACAACAATACTCACATCAATTACTTTGAAAAATGGGTCAATCAACTCAATACTCAATTCCAAAATTAAGATTTGAATTCGAAATTTAATACTTGAAAACATTACTCAAGGTTTTAAGAATTTATTAGGGAAAATCATTTTGACAAAAGACTCAAAAATAATTCACAATCTTTATTTTAGTTAAGAACTTGAGTTCTAGTAAACCTTACCATTTATCAATTAAAATCCCAATTTTTAATGTTAGAATTCCCAAATAACCAAAGGAAAGTGTAGGTTTAGGATCTTGAAAGCTTACCCAAATGATTTAGCACAAGAAAATCTTTCGAAAATCGCCACCAAGGGTTCCCCAAGCTCAAAAATGAAAAACGGGGATTAAACCTTGAAATTTGTAGGTCAAAACCCCCCTCTGATGTCGCTTAAGTGAACCCCGCAAAAACTGGGGGTCTCGCTTTTGCGAACCAGACTCCGCTTAAGCGACCATTGTTAAAACGAGCCATAGTTCTCTTAAGCAAACCCCTCGAAAGGTTTGGACTTCCCTTAATAAGCGATCATGCCTTCGCTTAAGCGAAGCTCGCTTAAGAGGAAGGCCTATCACAAAAACGAAGGGTACAAAACTCAGGCACCAGAAAAATAACCAAGACTCAAAACATCGAAAGGACCCTCGAGATTCGTTTGAAACTCCGTGCACACAAACCGCATATACAAATCAATTATACTCGATATTCCGGACTCAAAGAAATCATTAATGTATGAATTTGAGGTCTCCTTGACCCAGCATACGTGAAAACCACAAGAAACTAACTCAACACCTAAAAAGGCTAAATAAGCTCGGGTACTCTAAAAAATCCAACAAGACCTCACCTAGACGTAAAATCACCCCCGAATCCAACGAAACTCTCGGAATTCCTATCCGAGCATCCAAATGTCAAATGTTGACCAAAGTCGACCCAAAAGCTAAATTTTCACAATTTCACAACTAAAGACCCCAAATCCTCAGCAGACTCCGAATCAGAAACTGACAACTCTCACTAATCTAATTTCACATTTTGGGACTGATGGAATCGACAAAATTCTATTTCAACACTGAAAACTCTAAAGGGCAAAGAAAACCACTTTCTTAACAATATAAGCCTTTCAAACTAACTTACAAACTTCTCAACTTTTAGCTCAAAGTTCGAAACCAACTTTTCAAACTCAATCATGAAAGACTCGGGGTTGATATCGGGAGGGGAAAAATGGTAAATTCATAAAACTTTCCAAAAATGACTGACCGGGTCATTACAAAAAACCTAAAAGTATGAAGGAATTCTACAGAAGCCACGTAGGCAGGCCTAAGATTCTCTAATATATATATATATATATATATATATATATTAGTTATATATCCCTAAAATTAGAAATTCGATTATTTTGTTTTCCTTATTTCAATTTACTGGATATCCCTAATTTTAGAGATTCAATTATTTCATTTCGGCCCTTTTTATTTGCAGTAATTATTAGTTAAAATACTTTATTTTTGCAGCAAAATTGATTTTTAAAAAAATTGGAACATTTTTCAAAACCTATTTTTGAAACTTTAGATACCACATTCAAGTTTATAATTAGAACATATCTAATAAGTTGACATTTGAAATTAGAAATTCACATGGAAACACTAACGTTACGTGTACGCCAATGTCCCTAGTAGTCTAATTAAGTTATACAGTCTTTTTTTATAGATAGAAAAATATTTTAATATATAAGTGTGCAATTATTAGTACTAAATAAAAATTATTTGGAAACACTAATGTTACTTGCACGCCAAAGCCCTAAGTTATAAAATACTTTTTTCTTTTTATTTTATCTTTTGAATTTTTTTACTCGAATACTTTATGTACTGATCATTGACCTTCATAGTTAACCTAAAATGAAAATACTAAGAATTTTCTTTGTCTCAATTTGTATGAGACATTCTCTTTATTGGTCAGTTCAAAAAAGAATGATACACTTTCATAATTAAAAGTAGTAATTTAACATTAAAAATACTCATTTTACACATATTGAGATGATTTATAGTCACATAAACATCTATGACAACTTATTTTAGACCATAAGTTTCAAAAGTTTTTGTTTCTTTCTTAAATTTCGTGTCTAGTCAAATTACATCATATAAATTAAAACGAAGGGAGTGTGAAATTCTTTTAAAACTAACTAAAAAGTGAAGAGTTGTCATGTAATTTAGGACAGAAGGAGTTTATTCTACTACAGTAAAATTTCACTAAATTAATATAGGTGGGATCATAAAATATTATTATTTTGTAGAAGTATTATTTAATCGATAAATTAATATTTATTCAATGAAGGTTAATTTTGATTACATCAAAATTATTGTATCTTACTAATTTACGTATCATGTTTATTGAATTCATATAAAATAATAAATTTATTATACATAAAGTACAATGAATACATCAAAATTATACATGTTCAAAGATCCAGAACTTAGAAGAAATTATGGATATCATCAGAAAAAACAATGTTGATGATGAAGTTGAAGATGATACAACTCTTTTGGAACCAGTTACGTGTAAGGATTCACTTATTGCATCTAGAGCTCTTCACAATTTTATGGTGCAGTTCGAAAAATTAACACCAGAACTTTTGGATGTAATAAGAACAGTTAGAGATATTAAGCTTCAACTAGATTTAACTTTAACAAAACACAAAACACAATAGGATCATATTTCACTAAATTATTTAGATATATTTGTGCTTTTAAAAAAATATTAATTTATAATATTAATGAGACCATATATTATCTAGGGGTCTTCATTTATAGAAATTAGTATTTTTTCCATTGGCCCAAGTTGGGACCGAAAAAAAATATTATCTTAAAAAGGTTATTAATTTACAGAGTATTAAATTAGTGAAGTCTTACTTAGAAAATCAAATAATATTGAATTATAGCAAACTTTAATTGTTCCATTTATCGAGATCTGTACGTATATAGTGAGCATTGATCCACTATAAAAATATTCCAGTCATATTTTTTTTTTATAAATAATCCAGTCATATTTTATTATTTATCATATAATATAATATAAATTAGTTTATATTATCATTAAGTGGTACATATTGCAATTTTATGCCTATAAATAAAGGATAATATCTGTTTCTGAATTCCATCCGAGTTTAGCTATTTCTACAATACATCTATAGCAAATAACTTTCCAATGAAGTTGCAGGCCCTTACCATTTTCTTGGTAAAGTAGTATTTTTATTTATATAGTTTTTATCTTATCATTTTACGACTTATTTAAGTTTGGTCCTTTTCTAGGTTATCATTTGATTTTGAAAATATTATCATACTTAGCTAGTAGTATATTTCACTAAATTATTAAA
The DNA here is from genome assembly GCA_036250505.1 of Solanum acaule. Classification (NCBI taxonomy): domain Eukaryota; kingdom Viridiplantae; phylum Streptophyta; class Magnoliopsida; order Solanales; family Solanaceae; genus Solanum; species Solanum acaule. The sequence goes on from JAJOOR010015507.1 coordinate 40,089, forward strand.
ATTTGCTTATTTTGAAGAGGAAAAAGAATGTGACTTGAGGGTAACAATTTTTAGCATTTTGTGATCAACCAAGATTTTGGAAGTGTTTTTTGGGAGAAGATACCTTTTTTTAGCTTTTGAAAAATAACTTTTATTACTTGATCAACCCTTGTTTGTCTTCGAGAAATTAGAAGCAGACAAAGCGAGAACTCATTTTGTTACGTTTGTGAAGCCTCTTTTGATGTAAATGCATGTCATAGTAATGACTATGTTCTACCCCCTCCCCCTAGTGATACTAGCAGGCGTGCAGTCATGCCACTCCTAAGTACTGATGCATATTTATTATTAATTAATATAAGTACCTTGTTTTACCCAATAAAAAAAAATCTCAACTCAGTAAAAAACTTTATGAGCTTTTAGAATTTTGGTTGAACAATCTATATATTGTATGCTCATATGTTACTCTTTGACAAATTAAATTCCATTATCTTTTAAGGACAACTTCCTTGAACTTTCATATTTCGTTGAGCAAAAGATATATAGACACGAATTCAAATTTAAGTTTAATATATGAGTTTTTATAACGATTTCAAGTTAATATATATATGTATAATAATAACTGACTTCATTTTCAAATATATATGTAGCTTGCTTTTGTGATAGCAAGTACTTATGCAGCGATATCTCCAGAGGTTTATTGGAAAATAAAATTGCCCAACACTCAAATCCCCAAAGTCATCAAAGATTTCCTTCCTCAATCAGGTATACAATAGAATTTATTATATGTTTTTATATTTTAAGGATAGTATTATGGGCATACCTCAAACTATGAGAATTCTCATGATTTTCAACAATTAATTGTGATTGTGATTTTACAGACGGCGTTGTTCCTGAGCTAAAACAAGAAAACACTAAGAAGAAAGTGTACTATGGTTTAGGTGGATATATTCCCATTAGCTGGCATCATCCTGCTAATTTTGAGTTTCAACGTTTCGTGCTGGAAAACCCCAACACGAATCGTGCTACTAACAAGAATTTGATCAAACAAGTAACTGAAGGAAGTAGTTTTAAGACTGATCTTGAAGTAAATTATGATACTTTGAAACAATACTTCTTTTTAGAGAAGGACTTGGAGAAGGGGAAAGTTATCGAGTTTCCCTCTCTCCTAAATAAAAACGAAGCACCATTTTTACCTAGACATTTTGTTGAATCGATTCCCTTCTCGATGGAGAAATTCCCAGAGATCCTCAACCATTTCTCAATCGATAGTAAATCAAAGGATGCTCAAACGATTAAGAAAACAATCGAACTTTGTGAAGAGTCAGAAGTGAAACATAAAGAGAAGAAAACTTGTGTGACTTCTTTGGAGTCTATGGTAGATTTCGGGTTATCTGTACTTGGGACAAACAATATCCTCGCGATTACTTCAGAGGTACAAGGGGAAACTCAAGCATCCCAACGATACACAATTGAACAAGTTCAACAAATATCTGATGGGGATAACATGGTTTGCCACAAGCTTAACTACGCGTATGCACTACATTATTGTCATGTTGGAGGAAGTACAAGAACATATATGGTATCTATGGTCGGTGTTGATGGAACAAAAGTGAAAGCAGTATCAGTGTGCCACAAAGATACATCTTTTTGGAATGCACACGCGATCCCTTTTGTAGTTCTCAAGGTTAAGCCTGGAACTACGCCAATTTGTCATTTTCTTCAAGATGATCAAATAGTCTTTGTACCTATCTAAATAGGCTACTTGGAGTTATGAAATAAGCGTTCAGACGCCATCCTAAATCGTCCTCTAAGAGTAGTCGTTTACCTTTTCTGTGTTTCATGTGTAATGTATCTTTATCTTTATAAATAAATGGAGATGATCCTTTGCTTCATGTTATTTTTTGTATGATCCCCAATGATATCATTGATAGTTATTCGTTGCTAAACTTACTAATTAATAATGAAAGATATGTCACAATTAATTTATATTTCACAAGCATAAAATGACATTGCTAACCTACCAATAATATAAACTAATATTATGAAGAATTGTTGAAATAGTTTCAATAAGATCAACCTTCCATTGTCAACAAATCTTCAGATACAAAAGTCATTATAATACCAGTCAATTGTAGCTGACTTTTCATTCCTTTAATTTCGCTGGAAAGTAATAAAAGCAATTAAAGCTCTCCAACTCACTTCCTTGAGATTCCTGAATATGAGAGCACTCTTAATATGATTAACCAGCCTACTATCCTGGCCCTTTTTGGAACAATACATGAAACTAGAGCCTTAGACCAACTTATCCATCTTGACTTTATCATATAAGTCCTAAAACTACTGGACAACCATAGCAGTCCCAACACCAGTTTAATGAACCTATAACATCATGATTTTTGGAAGATATTGTCAGTGGTGGTAAATACTTTTTGGTTCCAAAGTGTAAGATTTAAATTCATTGTTGTTTTCAATTTTAAAGAAAGTTTTTGGAAAGTTCTTTATGGAATAATTGAGAAGTGTACTTAGATTACAAGAGACAAATTTTCAAGAAATTTGTTTTCTAAGTTCAGCATTCTCTATGCATTAACACTATAGTCATTCATTGAAATTTCTGTATAAATACATATATTTTTGGAATATGATCATCAACTTACATGTTAATTAATAAAAAAAATTCAGGCATCCAATACAAAAAGTGGCGCTCATCAGTCACCCATCGGACCAACCATCAATTATAAATCTTCGATGACGGACTAAGCATCAACTAGGAATCATTTTTAGGGTCTTTTTTTTTTTTGGATAATCTAGTTGAATGACACTTTGAAATTATATTATTTTGATGGTGTAATTTTGTAGTTTTGAATGACACTTTGAAACAATAGTATTTTGATGATGTAATTTTGGAGTACTTTTATTTAATGTGATGAATATTTTGCTTATTTAATCTTTTTTGTTGTGTTAAAATTACTAATTATAGAAATTTAAATATATAGAGTGCAATAAATATGATATAAATATGGATTGACAAAATTAGAAAATATTAGGGTGTTTTTTAACTGCCGTAATATATAAATGATTTACCATTTTTCACTATTACAACGGTTGTGAACCGTTGCTCTATACAAGAAAATGTCGCATTTAAAAAAAGGAATATTTTGACGGTTTTATATATGTATTACAATGGTTTTTTGTATATATTATGATGGTTTCTTAAAAATTGCCGTAATATATTTGTGACAGACATGATTATGACATTTTCACAAAATCCCGTTATAGTACATTGTGACGGTTTGAAACCGCCGCATTACGTATAAATATCCGTCGCAATAACCCATTTTTTTGTAGTGTCAAAATTTCCAAAAAAATCACAACGCTTCAACAATATTCTCAAACCAACTCATTGATGGTCAAAAATGACTTGGAGCAACTATCGAGAAGAGTAAAATAATAATTTTATAAAAATTCTAAATTGACCTTCCGGATTTTTACACGCACCCTCGGCTTTTAAAACACGGTATAAGATACAAAAAATTTCAAAGTGTGTGTATGTATCATAATGTGAAATTACTTTCCCTTTCTTCAAAGTAAATATCCATTAATATTATCTGCCCATGAGGCAGACTATTGAAACCCTCTCTTTTTTAGGTAACAAAAGTGTACCAATTTTTTTTATTAACTAAAGTAAAAAATTATAAGATCTCTTAACTAATTGATAGTTATGGTACATTGTTTAAATTAATTTTTTTCTACGAGGCAAGCTTCTTATTTAGTGTATTAAGCATTAGCATTTTCTATCTATTTCATGCAAATTGTAGTTGTTTCTAAACAATAACTTGTAACTTTTAATGAATATACTCATGACATATAGTAATCAATACTTGAATTAGTAAATACCATATAACAAGTTCTTTTGGATGATAATGATTTCAAAATACAAAAAAAACTAATATGAAATATATTTTAATTATATTTGTAGACATTTAAAATTTGTGGGACTCTACAAGACGTGTTCAATTTGAGTTGGACTCTACAAGGTGTGTTGAATTCCAATTGAGGATTCTTGAAGGCTACTCAACCCTAAAACCTAGTTCATGCATATATAAAAGGGTACCATATTCCCTTGAAAGGAGAAGGACATGTCAAATATTTCGCAAATTTATGAAATATTCATAACGAGATCAAATTCAAATAATCCTAATTCGAGAAATACGCCACTAACTACCCTCAAATCATGGATAAATCTTATGAGAGAATAATCAAGGGAGGAACAAAATTGTATCTACATATTTTTATCAATAAAATCATGTTTCCTCATATTTTATTTGTGATTGCAATTTATTTTGTATCACTTAAAAATTTGCTGCAAAAAAAAAATTGGCATGCCCAGTGGGACCAAATCTGTCCTTCATCTCTTCTCTCACAGATCAAATTTGCAAATCTGAAATAGCAAAACCACAAAGGTGGAAGAATTAGTACTTCAACCTTTGTCTTTGAGTTTCAACAAGTCTACACTCCGACAAGACTTAAAACATGAGACAGTTTTAGACATTGAAATTTTGTGGGACTCTACAAAACGTGTTCAATTCGAGTTGGGACTCTACAAGGTGTGTTGAATTACAATTAGGATTCTTGGAGGCTACTCAACCCTATACCCTAGTTCCTGCCTATATAAAGGGTATTATATTCCTTGAAAAGACATCTCAAATATTCCACAAATTCATATAACATTCATAAAGAGATCAAATTCAAATCATCCTAGTTTGAGAAATACACCACTAATGACCCTTGAATCATGGATAAATCTTATGAGAGAAGAATCGGGGGAGGAATAGAATTGTACCTACATAATTATCAATAAAGTTACTCCCTCCGTTTCAAAAAGAGTGACCTAGTTTGACTTGACAGGGAGGTTAAGAAAAATAAAGAAGACTTTAGAATCTTGTGGTCTTAAATTAAAGTTATGTCAAATGTACAAAATTGTCCTTTAATCTTGTGGTCTTAAACATGCCACGTGGAAAGCTGAAAGAAAAATGTTACCAAAAAAAGAAAGAGATAATTCTTTTTTAAACAAACTAAAAAGAAAAGGAGGTCATTCTTTTTTGAACAAAGGAAATATATTTTTTCATATTTTATTTGTGGTTGCAATATATTTTTGCTTCACTTTAAAATTTGTTTCAAACAATTTTCCATAGTTTAAATTAATAAAGAATTTATATATGGTTAAGTTTTAATAGCCTTATCTTCAATTAGTTTCAAAATCCCACATAATAGGATAATAGTTAAATTACAATTACTTAAGAAAAATACTAAACATCAGTTTGATCTATTATTGAATATTTTTAATGAAGAGAAAATCAATCAACATTGTGGGTGTGTTTGGTATGAAGGAAAATGATTTCCATGGAAAATGTTTTCCTAGAAAATATTTTCCTGGAAAACAAGTAGATTTTTGACATATTTTCTCATGTTTGGTTGGTGAATAGAAAATATTTTCCGGAAAAGATTTTTTAGTGTTTGATTTATGAATGAAAATTATTTTTGAGAAAATATCTCTTTTTATTACTGGAGAGTAGAAAATAAATTTTGAATTGTAATTTAAAATATTTTTAAAAAATAAACTTAATTTTTTTTGAGGGGGGGTGGGGTGGCGGGGCTGGCAGGGGGTAGGGGTGAGATGGGCTAAAAAAATAAATATTTGAAATTTAAAATATTTTTTAAAAACAAAGTTAATTTTTTTTTGGGGGGTGGGGGTGAGGGCTGGGAGGTAGGGATGGGGTGGGGTGACAAATTAAAAATTAGAAATTGGAAATATTTTTTAAAAACAAACATTAAAATTT
>JAJOOR010015508.1:0-53757 GCA_036250505.1 Solanum acaule
TTCTCTACCATAAGGGGACCATACTTCTAGGTAACCTCAAAGCACAGTTGTTCAATGTATGAAAGGCATCCCATACTACCCTTCACACTAAGCATAGCCTTAAAGTCATCCTAGTCATACTCACCCTCCTGTGGCCTCATTATTAGCTTAACTCTCATAACTAAGGGAATATCTCACCTTTAGTCAACTATAGATAGGAAGGGCAACTATAGCATAATTTTATCTCATGACTTCTCTTTAATAACCCTAAGTCATACTTGTGCAATGCATGCATAGCACCCCATAGTACTATTCATTCTAAGTACCACCTTTATGTCCTCATACTAACATACCACTTCTTGGTTTAGAACCTACTTCCTCTCTTTACTTTAGAACACTATGAGGTACTCTCTTAGGCACATCTTAGTTTATCTCTCTTTAAACCTTGGAACACTATGAGGTAGTTCCTTAAGAGCATCTAAGTTCACTATTAACATGGATCCTATGAGACACTTACTTAAGCATGTCTAAATCCATTTCTATAGTGAAAACTATGAGATACTCTCTTAAGTACGTCTAAGTACCTTCCTTACATGGACCCTATGAGATACTGCCTTAAACATGTCTAAGTCCACTTATACTCTTGAACACTATGAGGTACTTCATTAAGCACATCTTAGTTCAATTATACTTTAGAACACAATGCGATAGTTCTTTAAGCATGTCTTAGTTCATTGGATATGTATATTGCTATTAGAAACCTCAACTCAACTATGTGAAGGCTCCCATATCATGAGACCTAACTTTTGGAAAACCCACACTCTACTACGTAAGAGTTTCCCCTTTAACTTGGATAGTCCTCACATCAACTAGGTGTGGTTCTCCTTTCTACTTGGAGCCCGGACACTATCTTGTGTGACACTCCATCTCTTCTTCAATATCCACTAGAGGCCAAGCATACATCCCAAGATTTTCATGTTAAGCCTTTCTTAACACTCATCTCTCATGGAAGGATGTCCTTGACAATCAATCCATGTTCAAGTGATTCTATTACTTTCAACATTCAAGCATTCATAAGGTAGGTTAGGTGAGTATAGGCCTTTCACCACAATTCTACCTATTAGACTTCTATTCTCTTTTAGATGTTAATCTCAAAGCCTTAGCATCACTAGGTAATCACATTAGCTTCACCCTAAAGCCCTAGATATTATCATCACAAGCCTTACTCTCAAGGTTTCTATCTTAATCTCTTCTTCATATCTAGATTTCAAGGTATTTTGATCACATCCTTCATTACTAGGTGATTCTAGTCACAATTGTTCATAAAGGTTTAATTCTAACTTTACAAGTCAAGATCAATCATATTCAATAAGGTCTAGTTCAATTCATGACTTTATGATACTAACTTTGATCAATTACTATACATGACATTGATTTAGGAAGATCACTCATGAACCTTCAATTCCATCTCTAATGGAATAACCCACAAATACCACATTCATCAACATATATTCGGGTTTACCATAGAAATCACATAAATTCATTATAATATCACTAAACAAAGCTTAATCAATCATAAATGGGCATTATCCACTAGCTTGGAATCATACCCAAACCCTACCCACAATGTAAGTAGTACCCTAGCTAGAATTGGGTTTTGGACTTCTCAATTGGGGAAAAAGTAAGTGGGCTCTATGGGGGAAGAACCCATAGATGAATAAACTAAACATACCTCTTTTCAAAGCCCTAAAGAAAGCTTGAATCAATGGAGAAACACTTCCCTCTTCTCTCTTCTTCTTCTTCTTCTTCTTCTTCTTCTTCTTCTTCTTCTTCTTCTTCTTCTTCTTCTTCTTCTTCTTCTTCTTATTTTTCTTCTTCTTCTTCTTCTTCTTCTTCTTCTTCTTCTTCACTTCTAGAGAGAGAATATTTGGAGAGTAATTTGGGGTCTTGGATGATTGAGTTAAATGAATTAGTTTAGTGTCTTATTAGACTTATATAGATGGCTAATTAACTAAATAATCAACCTACCTTAACCCCTAATTAATAACTTAATTAATTCCCAATCCCCCTAACTAAAACTAAAAGTCCAAAAACTGTTAAGACCTACGGACCCCCACCTACGAACCGTGGGTGGGTTTATGGACCGTACTGTTCACTTCGTAGGTGATCACTGTAGCTAAGAAAGTAGGCCACCTTCAGGCCTTGACCCACGACCAAGAGCTACGGGGAGTGAGTGGACATGCGCCCTGTAGGTCCCCAAACGTAGCTCCTCAAAATCTGCAGATTTAGGGATTGTTTTGGGGTCCTCCTGAAGGACCCATTTGGTTGGTCCTTGGGGAGTCATCCCCAGATGTTTAACCCCGAAAACCCCTACTCTAAGTACGGGAATCATTTTTATGATTTTTAATCCTCATATGACACTCCAAACCTCTTACAAAAGGCTCTAGAACTCACTAGTTCAACTTGCTAGTTTCTGGGGTGCTACAATAACAATTTTTTTTTATTAAATTAGTGGAATTATCCACCTACTTGTTCTTACTATTATAAATGAGATATTTTAAACCAAATTTCTTGATGGGAATTCTCCACGATATACCATTCTCTATGGGATTTGACCCAGACTCTTCGTTTGGTATTTTTATTGACTACGATCGTTGTCCCTTTTAATTAGTTTCAAGGTGGAATTTTGAGAATCATAAAAAATGGTTCCGCTGTCGGAAAGTGGCGGTTGAGAATTCTAATTGAGAAATAAGATTATAATTTTGTGTAGTTGTAGTAGATTTTTGTTCGGTGTTGTTGTTGGTTTATTTGCAGGTTGCTACAATGACAGTCACTTTGGTAAAAATAACAAGATTGGTTATTTGAATGATATGCACATGAATGTTATTCAAACCACGAGAGCAATCTAGATACCTCCCACAACCGAGAGGATTGTGTTTCACATAACGGGAACAATGATATGATTACTTTAGATGAAAGGAAGTTTTGGGGGCCTAGCTCATGAGGATCCCCATGAACACCGTAGGAATTTCATGGAGGTATGTGGACCCTTAGTGTTCAACAATATCTCTCAAGAGTTCGTAAGGTTGAGTTTATTATTGTTCTCTTTAATGGGAGAGGCTACAAGATGGTTGGTAAAATCGCCAAGTGATTCTATCACTTCATGGGAAAAATTAAATGATGCTTTTTTTGAGAGATTCTTTCCACCCTTGAAGATGGTTAGACTTCGAACCTAGATCTAAAATTTCAAGCGTATTGGAGGTGAACCTACATGAGACATGGATGAGGTTCAAGAAGCTACTTTTTTTGAATATTTGTTGCTGCAATACTTCTATTGCATCCTTGATTCAGTTAATAAAGATATGGCTTATCATTTAGTCAAAGGTGGATTAATGACATAATTGTATGATGTATCTTCTTTGTTGCTAGATGATATGCCTAAGGTTAACCGAGCATGGAACATTAGGGAGGACGAATTCCTACTCTACAATTGATTTTATGCAAAAAAAAAAAAGTCAATAAGGACCATAAAAGATGAAAACATGGCCAAAATAATGACCCAGCTCGAATGGTTGTCTAAACATGTCATGGGAGGTGGAATCAAGTTAGTAATGGTGGTTGGAATCAACAGTGGGCAGTGCCTGGATGATGCCAAATTTGAGGCATTATGCAATAAGGATGTTCAATACTTAGGAAATCAAATGGGGGATTCTCATACCAATTATCACTGACAAGGTTGGATCCAAGGTTGGAACAATGATAAAGATGGTGGATTGAAAGACTGGTGGGGTTGAATTTGGGGAAATAGTATGATGGAAAATGATAGGTACGTGCCTCCCTATCATCATCTATGCCCAAAAGAACTAGCTGGTCAAGAAGGAAGTCGGACTAAAGACAAGCTTTCACGGATCTACAACAAGGTTGAACGGTCATGTAAAGTGTTGAAGGACTTTTAAAATGACTTCTCACTCAGTTTCTATCAAGTAGCAGGAGACCCAATAGGGCCAAATCAACACTCATCTCAATCACAGGCAAAAAGGAACATTGCATAGTGACACTATCCCAAACCCCCCAAAAAATTATTGAGATTGAGAACTATGTCATGCTACGATGTTAAATATTGTGCTTCTTGGGAGGCAACCCTAGTATTTACTTTTGTTTTTACTGCTTTCGAATAACGTGTGTTGTGAGTGTAGGTTTACAGGAAGTTGAGAGGTTTAAAAGGGAAGTAAAGGCAATGACAAGACCCAAATAGGATACACTGAAGGAATTATGCAAACTCATTTGTGTCCGCCTTCTGAGCTTGAACATGTGAAAAAATGTACTGTTAAAATAGTTGATTAGAACTCCAAAAGGTGAACCACCGAAGTGCATGATGTTGACTCCATCGAGTCTGTCGAATTAACTTTTAGGTCTGGTATTTGTTCAGATATGTTCATCGATCTTAAGCTTCAATTGGTTATTCACCAAATACGTTCAGTGACGTTAGTCGTGAGCTGCTCCTAACATAAAAAGGCCAAGGGTCTTTTTAGATTCAAAAATCAAACCCTTTGATATCTTTAAGTCTTGTTCTCTCATTTCTGTGACATTTCGTCTTTTGAGTGATTTGTAAGCCTTTAGTGTGCGTTTTTGAAAGTTTGAAGAGTTCATTTGCTTGGATTTCCTATCAACCCAACTCCATTTCCTAGATTTTCTCGACTTGTGTTCCTACTAAGGTTTACTTTTGAATTTTGAGCTTTAAATTGCATATTGTGTGTCGGCTTGAAGTTATTAAGTGTTATTGTTTGATAGATTTTGATGGGCAGAATCATATTGTGCAATTTGAACTATACCCTAGTGCAAATCTTGATTCTGTTGGTTAAAATTTGAAACTGAACTGATAAATATGTTGGGTCTGAGTTCAATTTTTATGTGGGTGAAGTTTGATTAGCCCATTGTTAACCCAATTGCATGATTTTGCCCAATGATAGACATAGTGACTATTTTCTTAAGGGAAAATCATTAATTCGTGCAATACTTAGAAATATCTGGGAAAGTCTGTGTACCAAGGGTAGATAAGCATATGGGTTGATTTTTATGATGGGGGAACATGTATTTGTTGTATATGTAGGGTTAGTTGTAAAAACTGGGCACTAGGCTGAACACTTCATGTTCAGTGGGCTCGTCTTAGTTCACTAAAGAGGTTATTGCCTTCTCTACTGGAGTCAGCCGACCTGATTCGATAGACACAAATACTATGTATTGTCATTTTGGGTGAGGTCATGCTCAATCATCGATCTGCCATTCTTGTTAGGTGATCAACAATGTATATTTTACACTTCTTTTTGCATTGTTGGCCATTCTTTCAAAAGTCAATCATTACCTTGTCCAATTGCCTTCATAAATGAAAATCATCAACATTTTATCAGAATAGGACAAACTTAGGCATTGAGGACACTATTATTGAGCTAAATAGACCTCAAATGAGTGAAAATATACCACTCATCACTAAAAAAAAAGGAAGGCGGAGAGATCTACAGTTGGCTCATGTTGGGGCCTATCTAAATTTAGCATCAAAAGCTCGAAGGCATCAATATTGTGATTCACTTCCTGAATCTTATCCTCAACAACCTTCTCTATCCTCATCTCTGAATCCTCTATGATATATCTCATCGAAGGTCGAATATGTTGCAAAAGGGGTATCATTTGTGTCTCCTACTTCTAGAGTCAGGCTATAGGCTACAAGGTGAAACCTGTTGTTATTAGAGCAGGTCTTGTGCTCGTAGCTTGGTCAGAGGAAGAAGGAGGAGGAGAAATCTGAGAAAAGTCCATAGTGGGGCTGGAATAGTGCCCTCTTCGGGCTACTCGGGTGTGAGTGTCTCACCTATAGGTGGCATGTCAATCTGAATACCCTGACATGGTGCTGTTGTGTTTGCCTCATCCCAAATTAGATCAACATTAATGGACTTAGTCACCTCCACCAGCCGATCAATGTCTAGAACCGAAACAGTAGCCTCTCTAACTAGGAAAATTATCTAACTAGGCGAATTATCAAGCAAGGGAATGGTAGTGTGGTCTTCTCCCAAAATTCCCTCTCATGTATCTCAAAAAATAGAATACGGGCGATATCAATCGCATGCTGTACCATCAAACATGCATTCATGACAGCCCGATCCAATGTCAACTAGTTGTCCGCCATCGTGGGGAAAATCTAGCTCGACAATCGACCACTAAAATTTTGCAACAAAATTCAATGTTGCCTTCTTAATGGGAAGTGTAAGGTCTTGGACCCTGTCTGCTCCAACCCCACTTCAACAATGTACCAGCTACACATTAAAGCAAGTTTTCTCGCTGTTCAGTATCACTCATAGCTGCTCTATTATAGACTAGCCCTATATGGTAGTCAAACTCGGCTGTGTTAATTGACTGTATATGAGATGGTTCATAAATAAAATGGCGGACTGTGGCATTAGATAAGTCTACGGAGATACCCCACACTAGATCAATCAAAAGTAGAGGCTGAGCTAACTCCTTGGTCCTCATAGACAAGGCATTCTTTACCATGGCTATGTAGGAGGCATAAAAATCTCTAACCATAAATGGACTATACTCTCTAACCATTATTGGTGCCCGGTTGAACTCATACCCGCTCACCTCTGCATCAATAGGCTCATCCTGTAGTTGAAACTTGACCAAAGCAGTAGTGGACTTAGACCTCCCTTTTCTTGGTACATGGTTTGTTTCTTTGGCGGTATTGTACCCGGGGAAGACTTGTTAGTACCCAAAATATTCAAAGCAAAACAAGAATGTAGAAAATTATACTATGAATCCAAAAGTAAATGTAAAAACTTTATAACGGTACTATTTTTTGGACCTACGGTTGGTTCTTATGGATCGTAGAAGCTTATATGGACCATAGAACCCAATCATAGGAAAGGAAGTCAACTTTTTAGTTTCCAAAGTTGGAATGGCAGTTCTCCAGTATGGTCCGTCAAAGTTTATACGGACCATAAGTCAAACCGTCATTCCTTACTAAGGTTATTTTTTGTTCTTCAGGATGAAGGGGCTTGACCTACGAGCCTTATGAATTCTTACGTTCAGTAGATAGAAGTCATCAACCAAAACATTAGCAATTTTTAGGACCAACTTTCATGCAATAAACATTTTCAACATCAACCCATCCTATCCTTGTCTGATTATGCATCTTAACATAATTTCATGTAATTTCGTCATCCTTTCGGTTTACACTTATCATTTAATTACAAAAACAAGAAGCAAAAATCATGAACCCTTAGTCAAGAACACAATTTGGAGTAATTTTTTCACATAATTGACAACACTCACATCTACTTTCATTCCAAGGGTATATTCTAATTAATTTAGGCACACAAAACAAGTATCGCATACCCTAGGTCAAGCAACAACTTCAAATTCAACTAATTTAGTCTAGTTAGGGTAAATTTTATACCTTTAGATTAATTTCCAAGTTTTGTGAGTGTATCTCCAAACTTTAGATGCCTACAAGTATATGACCAACTTGATAATTCCCCGAACCCCCAAGTGCCTTACTTTTGGAGGAGTGAAGATTTGTGAAAAATAGAAGAAACAAGAAATAGTGGGAGTAGGAATTTGAAAGAGGTGTGATTTGTGTGTGAAAGGGTGGGAAAATGGAGGGGTACAACAGTATTAGAGAGGTGTAATGGTTTGGAAGGGAGGAAATGGTGGATTATTTTGAATTTGGGGAGTTTTATTTAGAATTGGTTGTGGGTCGGGTCATTAAAATTAAATAGACAGGTCTTACAAAACCCCTTCTACGGTCCGTAGTCAATCCTATGAGTCGTAGATGGATTTTGGAGTTCTACTCAATACTTAGAATTTTTTTAGGAAACATACCTGGGTCTATGAGTGCAAACTATAGACCGTCAAAGTTTATACGGTACGTACTGTGCACCCATAAATTAAAGTTGTTGCTATACTTCGACATTGAATTCTATGAATATTATTTACGGTTCATTGAATGAATGATAACTCATAGATGGGAACCATAGAACCAGTCCTTTAAGACTAACATGACACTAAGATTCTACGGATCAAACCTACGGTCTGTAGGTTGCCCTACGACTCGTAGGTCCTAATCGTAGTTACTTCTGCACTTTAAAATTTTCAAGATTTTTTTTTTTGTGAACATGTAGCAAACATTAGGACTTCCTTTTATATTTTCTTGACTCTTTTTGGACATGGACCTTAGACTAACCTAATCTAGCCAAAACTCAAACTTAAAAACATAAAAATCATTAGAAAACTTTCAAACATAAAATCACTAGAATACTGTTAAACTAGCTAGACTACATCTTGGGTCTCCGTCTAAGTAGTGCTTGATTTAATGGCATGGCACGAAGCAAACCCATCTTGGGTCACCTCCAACGTAGCGCTAGATTTAATGTGGAGGCGCGATGCAAACCCCTTGACTATTCAAACTATGTCAAGATCTCATTATTCAATCACCTTTTCGAACTCTTCCAGTTGACCCAGTAGATTTTGATCCTTTGACAATTTATCTTGAATCTTATTCCTTCCTCATTCTCATGTTCAACTGTTCCGTGTGAGAGCACTTGTACAACTCTAAATAGTCCCATCCACTTTGATTTGAGCTTGCCAAGAAACAAACACAACCTTGAATTGAATAGAAGTACCAAATCATCGAGAGCAAATTCACTCTTTTGGATCGTTCGATCATGGTAATTTTTAATATTTTACTTATACAAGGTTGAAATTTCATATGATTTTAGGTGAAACTCATCAAGCTCATTCAACTCATTCCACCTTTGACTTGATGCGACATCCCAATCTAGATTCAATTTTTTGAGTGCCCACAACGCTTTGTGCTCGAACTTTACTGGAAAGTGACAGGACTTCCCAAACACAAGTTGGTAGGGAGACATACCTATGGGAGTCTTGAATGCAGTTCGATAGTCCCATAGAGCATCATCAAGCTTTCTTGACCAATTAGTTTTGTTTGCATTACAGTCTTTACACGGATTTGCTTAATTTTTCTATTTGACACTTCACCTTTCCAACTACACTGTGTATGAAAAGGACTTGCTACACGATGGAAAACACCATACTTCTCAAGAAACGCCTTGAAAAAGTTATTACAAAAGTGAGAACCTCCATAGTTGATAATCGCCCTTGGTTTACCAAATCCGGAGAAGATATTCTTTTTTAGAAATGTGGTGACACTCTTTCCTTCATTATTTGACACCGCGACCCTTTGACCCATTTTGATACATATTCAACCGCTAAAAGTATGTACTTCATCCCATTCAAACTCACAAATGGACCCATAAAGTCAAAGGCCCAACCATCAAACAGTTCAATCAACAGAATAGGAATCAGTAGTACTTCCTTGAAATACCTCTTTCTCTTTAACAACGATCACAACACTTGGCGAAATCATGATCATCTTGGTGGATAGTAGGCCAATAATATCCACACTACAAGATGAGCCGTCTAGATACCACTATAATGTCCACCAAAAGGACACAAATGGCAAGCTTCAAATATACTCATTATCTGTACCTCATACATACACGACCAATAATCTCATCAACGCAATCACGGAAAAAAATAAGGCTCTTCCCACAAAAATTTTCTCACATCAAACATGAATTTACTTCTTTGATGAAATGACAAATCCGAAGGCACCACATCACTCGCCAAATAATTAGTAAAATCTATGAACGAATGGATAAGATCAAAACAAGAAGCCAAAACCTGTTCGTCAAGGAACGTATGATCTATTTCAAATCCATTAGTAAACTTCAACATTGACTCTTCATCTACTCTGGAAAAGTGATCAGCAACTTGATTTTTCGTTCCCTTTCTATCTTTTACCTCAAAATCAAATTCTTGCAACAATAGCAACTGTCGAATCAACATTGGTTTTGCATCCTTCTTTGCCATAAGATACCTCAATATAGAATGATCAGTTTGCACTGACTTTAGTGTCAACCAAATTGGATCTAAACTTTTAAAACGCGAAGACTACAACAAGTAGTTCTTGTTCAGTGACAGTATAATTCTTTTGACCAACATTTAGGGCTTTGCTTGCATAATATAGGGGATAAAGAATCTTCTCTCGCCTTTGCCCTAATACTATGCCAAGTTCCAGCCCACACACATCATAAATAAGTACAAATGGTTGTCCTAAATCCTGTGAAATAATGATCAATGCGGAAGTCAACTTCTCTTTCAGCCCCTCAAATTCTTTGAGACAAGCATCATAAAACTCAAACTCAATCTGATTTTCGAGCAACTAGCACAAAAGGTGTGCAATTTTGGAGAAACCTTTGATAAACCTCCTATAGATACAACATGACCTAGAAAATTTCCAACACCTTTTATGGAAATGGGAGGTGGAAACTTCTCAATCACCTCGACCTTTGCTTTATTAACCTCGATGCCTTGCAAAAATCCAGTGGCCCAAAACTATTCCTTCTTTCACCATAAAGTGACACTTCTCCCAATTTATTACAAGATTGCATTCTTCAAACTATTTCATCACTTCAATGAAATGTGTCAAGCAATCATCAAATGAGTCACCAACCACAGAAAATCAGTCATAAATACCTCAATAGTGTCTTCTACAATATTAGAAAATATAGGCATCATGCATTATTGAAAAGTCACTATGCATTACACAAACCAAATGACATTCTCTTGAAAACAAACGTCCCATAAGGACAAGTGAAGGTAGTCTTTTCTTCATCTGACGAAGCTATAGATATCTAATTGTAGCCCGAATACCCATCTAGAAAATA
Source organism: Solanum acaule (assembly GCA_036250505.1). Lineage (NCBI taxonomy): Eukaryota > Viridiplantae > Streptophyta > Magnoliopsida > Solanales > Solanaceae > Solanum > Solanum acaule. The sequence goes on from JAJOOR010015508.1 coordinate 10,779, forward strand.
GTACCATTTTTTTCCAGCAAGGCGATCTAACACTTGGTCCATGAACTGCATTCATAAGTGATTTTTCTTAGTCTATGCATTCAACTTACGGTAATCCATACAAACCCTCCAACCAACGATATGCCTCATTAGGATAAGCTCATTAGTTTTGTTGGGAACTACAGTGATTCCTCACTTCTTTGGCATAGATTGAACCGAACACACGCAATTACTATTAGTGATTGGATGCACTATGCCTACATCTAACTACTTGATAATCTCCTTCTTCAAGACTTCTTGCATTGGCAAATTCAATATTCTTTGGTGCTCAATACTTGGTTTTCTATCAGGCATGAGTTGAATCTTGTGAGAACATATACCCGGTGGAATAAAAATAATGTCAGCAATAGACCATCCTATCGCCCTTTTGAACCCCTTTAACACCGATATCAACACCTCTACTTGTCTTTTATTCAAATCAGCAACAATAATGACCAGCAAAGTACTATTTTGTCCCAACATCACATAGCACAAATAAGATGGGAGAGCCTTTAGCTCCAATTTTAGAGGCTCATCAATAGATGGTTTTACAGGCCGTGTTTATCGATTCTTGAGATTCAAATCCATCTTCTTTGTTGGGCGATAAGGGAAATCCACCAAATCAAGTGGATCAACTAACTCATCATACTCATTAATGCGCTGTCCATCAAAATTCATGATCACAACAACTAGTGCTTCAACACGTGATCTCTCCTCAATCGATACCTCTATTTTCTCCTCAATAGTGTAATCACAGTCGATACCAATTTAAGGTCACTTTGATGGTTTAATGATTTACAAATATTAAATGTCACCTATTCATTGTTCAATCTAAAATCTATCTACCCTCTTTCGATATCAATTAAAGCACACATAGTAGCATGGATTGGTCTTCCTAGGATGAACCTGACAGAGGTTAGGGTCGATCCCACAAGGAATATGGTCTAGACTTAGGCCAATTTATTATTGATTGTACTTTTCATCAAATTATTTCTGTAAAATAGAGGGGTTTTATAACAAAATATAATGATGATTGAATTTTAGTAATAATAACCAAATAACAAGATTGGTAGTTTGTAAGATCAAATTGAGATGAAACTAGCGTGTATGTGTTCCCCTCAAGGTCATAACGCAGTAAATATTTCTAATAGTAACTCTTGCCTAGTGTGTGACATGCAAAGTCAGTAAGTTAGGTATCTCCTAAGTGATTGGTCTTCAAAGTAGGGAATTTCACTACACAACTTGGTTGGTCTACAGGTGTATGTTTTATTGACCCTTATCCTTGACCCCAGATTAGCCCTCACATATTTGGTTTAGGCTATTAGATAGGGGATTATCAATGCTAAATCACTATTGTTAAATCTTATTTCCTATTCATTACTTCCTTGGTCGGGCAAGTAGTAATAATGTTAGTTTTAACATTGAGTACCATTAAAAGGCATTCAAAACAAATAGATCAACAATACATGCATAAACATTATTCAAGGATTTCATAACTACTAGGTCTGCTTTGTTTATTACGAATGGTTCCCACAATCGTAGTTGTGGATTAGGCTACTCATGCTTGGGAGATCACAATTCATAATATGGTTAATAGATTAAATCATGAACTTACAATTCGGGTAGATGAAATCTAGAATCTTGAATTGATGAACAAAAGAAAATTTTATAAACCAACACTCTATGAGTTAAATGCTTCAAATGTTTGCAAAATAATTATCAAAGCCAAAAAGAAAAGTCTAAAACATCTAAAAACCCAAAAAATAAAAATTACAAGTATTATTTATACACATCAAATCCTAACCACGGTTGTAAAAGGAAATCTAGGGAAATTTGTCTTGGGAAGTCGTTTCTACGGTTGGTACCTACGACTCGTAGAAGTTCCTATTGTTCGTAGGTACCTTCCATCAGTCAGTCAGCAATTAGTCTTTCATCTTGAGAAAAATTTCTATTGGCATGTTCTATGGCTAGTAGATCTTTGTACGGCCCATCCCGGCTAACCGTCATTCAAGTACTGGAGCTCAACATCTCTAAATATTTATATGCCTCTTATGTATGGCTCGTAAAAGTTACTATTGCTCTTCATTAGCTTACTTTGTTTCACACTTAGCTCCAGATATCAGTATTTCAAACTATGACTCCAACTTATGGCTCGTAGAAGTAACTACGGTTTGAAAATAGATTTGTCAATCACCAAAAATTACTGGTGCTTCAACATTTCAGTACCAACTTCTCCAAAACCTATTTACTGCAAACAAAAACTAAGGAAAACACCATTATATCTACTAACAAATACTTAATACGCATGCAAAACTCCAAGTTTAAAGCATCAAAAGTACAATAAATTTGTGGTACATCAATAATATGTGATAGTACCTTGTGCGGTATATTTTATTATGAAGGGTTGGTCAACATGCTCTGTGGCAAGTGCTATAAAGACGGGTTGGACCATACGCTCTGTGTTATATTATGAAAGGGTGGGCCACACGTTTTATAGATGATGCATGGACTGATATTTCCCCCATAGGTTCTGAGCTGAGTTGCAGTTGGTGTTTCATTAGGACAAACATGCATTACTCTAGATGACATTGCACTCCATTGCATTACACTTTACTTGATTCTTATCAATTGTAACTGATGATATTTTATTGTGGCTATTGAATTGTGAAAGATTTTTTTCTTTGACTATATATGTTTGTGGTGCAGGTTTTGATGTTCTATACGTACTATGTTGTATTTGAAAGAGAATTTCTAGGTTGGTTGATTGAATATTACAGGTAGTAGTTGTTGAAGTTTTGATAGTGTTGTTTGAGTACTTGTGTGCATTATTTCTTTACTTAGGGTTGTTAGGTTTGCCTATTGAGTATCGTTGTTATTTGGTACTCATTCTCTTACTTGTACATTTATGTAGGTTACGAGCCCGAGTCATCGTTACTACTCCTTCTTCTCTTCTATGTCTAAGGCTAATTGTGAAAAGTTTGTGAGGTAGTTACTTGTCATATCGGTGAACACCTATATTATTTTATAATGTTCTTGTTTTTTCTAAAAAAAGGCATTTAGACTTATAGTTCTTTTGAAATCTATTGTAATACATTAGAGGTTTGTATACATGACACCGGGTTTTGGTGTTTAATCTGTTATGTTATATTTATACGCAATGTTAATGTATTACATGTCCTACATTCTATTTTACTTCTGAATTTACCTCTTCAATTGGGTTGTAGGCTGACTTGTCTTGGTGGAAGAAGACAAGTACCATCACGCCCATTTTTTTTATCGTAATAGGAATCCACACAAAAACTATTAGTGTACCGGTGTAGTACTCGAGCAAACCATTATTAATACATACAAGGCATGGTATGTGAGACAACCATTAGTATTTATATACCGATGTGGTATGCAAGCCAACCTGCAATATAAACAACATGCACAATCACAATGAATAACAACATATTCAACAATCTAGACTCTATGCCCGAAGGCTATGTATGAAATCTTTCGTCAATCTACAAGAATATTATTAAAAAAAAAGATAGGTCTAACTATTTAGTTGAGAAAACCTAGCCTACCTGGATGCCAAGCACTTGCTGAAGAACGTTGACGACAAATTTTTGGCACCGTGAGGATGAATCTGGATGAACCTAAACTAGAAATCCTTGAGTTTTAAACCTCTTTGCAATGAGATCTCTTCCCTTCATGGTTCCCAAGCTAAGGGTGGCTAAGTAAAATTTTTGGAGTAACCCTCACATGTTTTCTTCATAAAAAGTCGGAGGAAAAATAAATAAAAAACTTTGTTTTATCTAGGGTTGGATCCCATTAGCTCTGCTATAGTGGCAATGTTAGGCACTATAACAACATTGTCATAAAGGGAGGTTTTCCTCTATGGTGGGCTGACGTCCTTCTTGATTAAATCCAACTTTTATTAAAAAATATTTGTACCCAATTTTTAGATTAGTAATGCTATTTAAAGATTTTTTGGGATTTCGCACGGGGTGCCTTTGAATGATGACGGATTGAGTCTTTATATTTAAATAACCAATTTACAAAAAAGAATCTACATAATTCAAAAGCCTAAATTATTTCAACAAACTAAAACAACATTATAGAAATTTAAAATTCAAACTGATTCTAAAGCTAAGCAGATTATTCTATAAGAGATTATTGTAATTACTTAAAGTAAATTTCAACATCTTTAAAGGGTCTATTTTGAAAAGGTTTTATGCTTTAAAAAATAGGCAGACTTACTTGCAAATCTTAATCTTTTTCTAATTTTATTTTGCCCAAAAACAATGTTAAAGAGGTATTTTTCCTTTCGCTTCACGAGGGTGTTACCATTTATTTATATTGGTTAAGTTTTGGAGTAGATAATATCATTGAACTGTCAACTCCTAACCAACTAAGACTTTCTGTATTTGCAAGAGATATTATTTTAATTATCAATTTGACCTATAAAATAATCTAAACAATGTAGATATTGAGGTTAATCTTTTTCTAATGTTTTTTTGCTAAAAAATAATATTAAAAGAGGTCTTTTTCCTTCCGCTTCACGAGGGTGTTACCATTTAGTTATATTGGTTAGTTCAAGAGTAGATAATATCATTGAACTATCAACTCCTAACCAACTAAGACTTTCTGTATTTTCAAGAGATATTATTTTAATTATCAGTTTGACCTATAAAATAATCTAGACAATGTAGATATTGAGGTTAGCCTATTAATTTCGACTATTATATTATTTCGTTGTTGTCAATGTCATGTTAAAAAGTATTTAAAAAATTTATATCCTACTAAACACTTTTACTAGCAAAGGATTTTCGTATAGAACACTTGAAATTATAATCATCTTATCCCTACTATTTATGACAAATTATTTTTAAATTTGATAGTCAACTTCATTAAATTGGTGGAGTGTTCACTTCTCATACAAAGCATGAAATTCAATGACCTCAAAATCAAGACAAAAAAGAAGACCGACTTGTCACTTTGTGATGCAAAAATTAAATGATTAAAGACATTTCTTAAGAATCATTGTGTTTGAAGTGATCCCCAATAATTGGATTGTTGTAATCTTTACTTTTGGTGATGAGGAAACAAATGATCAAGAAGATGTCAATTTCAGCCTTAATTTTATAAATGCATGATGGATTCCAAAAACTACGACGGTTCACAACTTTGTATCAACATAGTTATCCAAAAGAAGACAATGTTTGTCTCTGGTTTGTTATGTTCTTGAAAAGGTTGTTGTCCATCGCTTTCAATTTAATTATCTTAGTTTGATTGAAAATGGAGTTTAAGAACAGTAAATAGACTTTCAATTTTTTTGGCCTTAATTAAAATGTGTATAATGTACCAAAATACTATTTAATCTTATGGCCATAAATATTCCATGTGGATATTAAAATTAAAGAGTTCCAAAACAGAAAATGGACTTTCTTTCTCTTAAATTGACTAGAAAGTAAATTATTGGAATTATGACTCCGTAATTCTATTAAGGATCATGTACTAACTATATGTTCCTTGATTATTCAGTAATTTGAAGTAAATAAATGTGCAAGTGAATAACGTAGTAGTTCACAACTTCACTTTTATTAATCAAAACTTCAAACTACACAACGATTACACATCTCTGTAATCTAAGGAATTATAAACTCTAATTCCTATACCCAAGACAAAAACCCTAGGTTTAAGTTTTATAAGGTCGAAAAGTTGCACCAACGTTTTAGACCCACCTACACTAAGAACTCACTTGTAATTAAAATAATTAACTACAACTTCAGAGGAGGCTAGTCCCTTTTCACATAGTGACACCAGCCCGAATTTTGAATCTCCTATATCTCTACGATGATGTCAGGTGTGAGAGTGAGTGGGTTTCCCCTAACACTAGTAGAGATCGAGGAGGTTAATCCAGTAGCATTAATATAGTATTACCTAGTTTTTTTCTCGTCCCATTTTCCTTCTTTTATTTCCTTGCAGGAACAAGTCTGACCATCCCTGAGCATGTAGAATTGACATTGGTTCACCCATTTCATCCCCACCAAAGCTAATTATCACTCGTCCCCTGATTACACTCCTTTGAGCAAAGCTCACTATCCTGCATGTATGGGCATCTAGAATATCTTCAATATTTTCTGTAACGTCCTTATCCCCTAAGTTTTCTTGAACTTCCTTAGAGTCTTCGTCTCCTAAAGTGTCAGAAGAGACTACCTTGTTTTCACTCCCAATGTTGTTAGTAGACTCATCAAATAAACCCCCCCCCCCCCTCCCTTTGTAAATCCTCTTTTAGATCTCCCTTTTGATGTACTTTGTTCGTCTTGTTCCCTGTGTTTGGGAGAAGATACCTTTCGGTTTCCCTTTCTAGTTCTCTCAGAATTAGATGTTTCATCATGAATCTCAACAGGATCAACTGGTAAAGTGACCTTACCTCTGAAGGAATGTGGTCTTTTAGGAGTCAAAGCAATGATACTCTCTTCAAGAGCCCTTTTTAGAGACCTTATTAAGCGAACAAGTATCGTAATGGGAGGTGTGGATTTAGTTTCATCCCTTCGTTCATCAACTAGTATTATAACTTGTTTCCACAGGCTTTCCTCAAACAAGACCTCGAACGTTTTGGTACTAGACTGGTACTCTGAATTGTCCTTGAGTGATAGATCTAGTTCCCCCTTACAGTTAACACTAGTAGAATCATCAGAACCCTTTGTCTGTTCCCCCTCAATCGAGGGCATCATCCTTGGATTCTTGATTTCACACAAATTGTGGATGATAAGTTCCGCTTGAGTTGAGCCCTCTTTCAGTATGTGGTATTGATAATGCTCAACTACACTTCATATGATTCTATGTGTAGGCAGTCACAATCAAGTATAAACCCAACGAAGAGTTGGGGTCAATCCCACAAGGAGTGATACGGTAAAGAATTCGATTTCAAAGTGAAAGGAGTGTTCTAATCGATTCTAGAAGTAGTCATTTTTGAAGCAATTAATTTAAATGGCATGGGTTTGGCAATTAATGTCAATTGGGGGATTAAAGTGAACAATTAAAAACTACGAACACATGGGGTAATCAAGTAGAGAGGGATCCTTGGGAGTGTGATCGATTGAACGCCAATTTTTCTATATGGGTGATTATTATTTACTAAGGGGTCGTTTGGTTTGGAAACAAGTTATGCTGGGATAAGTTATATTGGGATAAGTTATGCTTGGATTAGTTATATTCAGATTAGTTATCCTGACATTATTTCATATTTATTGTTTGGTTTGTTGTTGTTGTTGGGATAAGTATTATTTTGATACATGACAAAATGCAAGGAACACGTTGGCAAAGTGAGCTGATGAGAAACTGTTTCAAGAAGGACTTCTAATTAATAAAGGAGTTTCAGTATAAGAAGAACTCCAAATGAAATCAAGTGGTCAAACGAATGAGGAGTCACTAAAGGAGTAGAAGACTTTAGGAAACAAAAGCATAAATAGGAGAAGGGGTGTTCAGAATAATTATGCACTCATAGAACTAAACAATTGAGAGATTGATTTTCGAAGTGCTGCTGATCAAAGAATATTGAAGAACAGATCTAGGAAGTTTCTTAGTATTTGTGACTTTTATAATTTCTAGATCAGTAATTTATAAACTGATATTAGGATTTTAGTCTTCAAGTTGAGGGCAACTCGAAGACATTGGGAACACATACCTTGGAGGTGTGTGGTAGAATTGAGATTAAGTAGTTGATCTTTAGGTTAGATAAACTACTGTAATCTTGTTCGTTGGTTGAGGCTCGTAGTTATTTAGTGAAGTTGGGGTAAATCCTATTGAGGAACAGGTCATGGTTTTTACACCTTTTGAACCGGGTGTTTCCACGTAAAATATTGTGTTCTTACTTTACTATCTTTACATTGTCTTTGAAACACGTTAGGCAACTTGGTTCATCTAAGTAAAGTTTGGAAAACGTAAAACAATCTAGGTCGTGTGGAATTTCAGTTGTACTAAAAATAATAACCATTGCATATTTCCTAAAAATAAGTAGTTTGTTACAAAAATACCCTCTTATTTAACTTTTATATATATATATACCCAATCCATCCAAGATAGAAAACCCACCAGTAACTCATTTTAAAAATAAATTTCACCTATCCACATAGTCCTTCCATTCTTTTATTCCTTAACTCTGTTGAATACACATGCAGACGTGAGAAGCATACCATTCTCCATTTCCATTTTCAGACGAGAAATACTAAACACCCATTTGCTTATTTAGTAAAAAATAAGAGAGTAAAATTAGCAGAATACGATAAAAAAAATTGAAATCTCGATAAGTATCCACGTACAGAAATGTGTTAAAACAACCAATTTTGGCACATATTATAAACGACACAAATAAAAAAAAGGAATCTTCATAAGTTCCCACATACATAAATGTGTTAATATATATTTTTTGCACACATTATGGAAGAAAAAGATCAAAAAATGAAATCTTGATAAGTAGACACATTCAAAAATATGTTAAAATGCCCAATCTTTGCACATAAATTATTAAAGACAAAATCCAACAATTTTTTCCCAACTTGAGCGATAACGTGACAATTATTAAAGTGGGGGTAAAAATTCATAAGCAGCCCTTGTGAAAGGTTATCAATTAAATGGTTTGAAGGGTAGTTTTGTCATTTAATAAGTTTATCCCATGAAAAATTATGATGGGATTATTATACCACCTCTTGAGTAGGATAACTTATCCCGGTGCTACTTATTAATTAGGGGATAAGTTATCCCAAACATCCCAACCAAACACTAGATTAAGTGTCACTAAATATTTATCCCAGGACAATTTGTGTTTATCCTTCAACGACCCCTAAAAGTCATTGAATCTTAGTGGGTAGGCTAGGCTTTAGGTGTAATAGCCATTTCTCAATCAACTATTACGAATCAAGCGAGTTCTCTCGAACTCTGACAAGCATAACACAAATAAACAACCCAATACCTCAATTAATCTACTCTTTCAAGCTAGATTGGTAGAATTGAACTTAGACCCACTTTCTCAAGCTAAGTCTACAATAACCCAATCACTACAATCATCAATCAATAGTTTTAGCTCTAAAACTTATTTCTCAAGCAAGATTAGAATACTAGGCTAGAATTGTATTTACAACTACAATTCATCAATTAAAACACAACTACTAATTGAACCCACTTCAAATCAACAATCAAATAAGTAAATACTAACACTCATAAGCTAATTGAAGCATTCAATTACATAATCACACCCTTAATAATAGGGGTCTTTGCCACACATAACAAAGAGCAAGAAATAGTTACCAACTATTGTCTCCATCAGCTTGGGTAACAATCCACAAGTCTTCAAAATGATTGAATTGAATGCAAAATCAAATAAATGCTAAATCTCTACTCAAAAACTTAAAGAGCAATGTAAGGGATCAGAAACCCAAAACTAGACAATATAGGAACTCTCCAAAACTTCAGAACTCCTTTTTCTTCTTTTAAAATTCCATTTGTATGTTTCAAGGTTTTCAGCTTTTAAGCCATTTGGCGAAATAAGTCGGGCTTCGCCGACCAGGTCGGTGATGCGCTGAATGCTCTTTTCCATCGTCTTCTTCACTTGGCTTTTCCAAACTTCCATTATGTGACTTTAGGCGATCAAAACTTCCATTGCCTATCCATTCGTCGGGTCGCCAAAACTGCAATTTCCTCGCTGAGTTGGCTTTGTCCATGGGCTGGCCTGATGTAAGTTTTGGAGAGCATCAGTCTTGCAATTCTTTAACTTTTTCAGCTTTTTCGCTCCTTTTTGCCTGGTAATGTCCTTGCCTTGATATTTTACCTTCATTGCTGAAAATTAGAATTTAAACATCAGTTTAGATCATAAAATAGGCATTGAGGACACTAAAACTCTAAATATTAAGCCCTGAATGTGTCAAAATCACCAACTCATTAGGTATGAAGTGTGAGATATTCAGATTGTCTTTGAGAAGTATGTGTAACACCTCGTTATTTGAAAGAATTAGAATTAGAAAGAAGTTGTTTTTGGAAATAATCAAATTTGGAAAGTTTGATAAAGTTAATCTAAGTGATTTTTGGGTCAACTTAAAACAACCATAACTCCTAGTTCATGATGATTTAGGTGTGATACAAGACACTGTAGGAAATATCTTTGAATTATCTTTCCAACGCCACCGAGTTTGCTCGATTTCGAGTTTGTATGATGAAGATATTCCCATTTGAAGTTGGGTTGTCTAGATAAGGAAAATCAGAACCGAATTTTAGAGGGGTTTATGGTCTTTTCACTACCCAATTACTTAATTTCGGTTTTGGTAATTAAGTTGGGGTCTAAAATGATTTGGTTCAGTTTACGCTTTATCAAAATAAGTTAGGGTTTTGAGAGAAGAGAAAGGAAGAGGAGAAAAGAGGAGAAGAAACTTAGAATCGTTGCATTCTTGAAGATTTGCCAGAGGATTTCGCCAAGGGTTAATCCGTACGAGGTATGTGAGATCACATATCATTGTGTTGGTTCACCCACGTGCCAATCATGATTTAATTCAGTAAAATTATGTTCTTGAAAGTATAGAAATTGAGTTCTTATGGGTTTTGTTGAAGTTCTATTGGGTTCTTGATTTGTTGAAGTTGTTGAGAAGTTCTTGAGTTAAATTCATAAAAAATGATGTTGTTTTGAATAGATTCTTGCATATTTTGGTTGTGCAGTCGAATCTAAGTGTTTGGGGAAAGAATCAATTGAATCTAGAGGAACAGGTCTGGGGCGCCGCACTACTTAGATAGCCCCAAGACAGAGTATGTAGGTTGGGCTCTTATGCACCACACCAGCCAGTGCGCCCCAACCTAGACTCTGCAATTTAGCCTCTGGCACCCGGCGCCACTCAAAGCAGCAGGGACGCCAGGTCTTTTACCATTTCCCCCTTATTTCCGTTTGAGTTCCCTTGAAACGTACCTATGTTTTCTAGTTGATTTCTACACTCTAAGGTACGTCTAAAAAACATGAAATCGTCCATAACATGAGATCATGATCCCTGAATCCAAAATTCAATTGAAGGAAAGTTAAAAGTCAAGTCCAGAGAAGTTCATAGAGTTTTCAAATGGTCTTTTACAAATGTTTTAACTTTTTTTTAACACTTGAGTTTTGAGTTGAGTAAAGAGTAAAGGTTGAAGTTCATTTCTTCAAAAGAGTATATGGAGACTATGTATTCTCAAAGAGTTAAAATGTTTTCACATTGAAATAAGAAAGGAAACTGAGATTTCCAAAGGAGCCGTTGAGCTAGTTTTCAGTAAAGAGTCGATGCTTTTACAATTAAGCAAGAGAGGAAATCCTGATTTCCAAGAGAGCCTTGGGCTAGTTTTTGAGTAATTATCTTAAACCATAGAGTTATATTTTTAAACATATGAGCTAGTAAATTTTGTGAGTAGTATTGAGCACCGATATAAGGGAGAGTTCAGACAACTCCTAGCCCCAATAAACGATGTAGCCACCATGGGTAGAAAGGGGTCATACTTTTTAGATGATTCCTTAGTTCTTTTTAGCATAGACTAGTGGATCCACTTAGTAGTCAGGTTCTATACCCTCAGCAAGGTATAGGACAGCCTTGGCAGTGTGATGCAAAATGTTGTATCATCACAATAGCTCTTACGTGATGGTTGTCGATTATAAAAACTCCCGCAGAAGTATTTTGTATTCTTATATACACAGAGTTAATTGTATTTTCATATACAACTAGAGTTTATATTGTATCCTTGCATACAGATTGAGTTACTACTGCACATCTCAGTACTTAGAGTTATTATCCATGTTTTAAAGCTTTTCTTTATATTGTATTTTTGATACTACTTTATAGTGAAATGAGTTCAGTTGAGTTGATTTGAGACATTGTTTGTTCTTTCAGTTCCCTTATGTCTTGTTTTAGAATTCCCTTCGCATGCTCGTACATTCAATGTACTGATGCCATTTGGCCTGCATCATTTTATGATGCAGATACTGGTAACCAGGATCAGCACCCGGTACTTCGTTGATACAGTTGAGCATTCAGAGTCTTGTGGTGAGCCTCTTTTCTTTCTGGAGGACTCCTATTTATATTGCTTTAGTAGTTTTCAGTTGTTAGGATGATCGAGGGTCTTTTCCTGACATCCCTCCTAGTTTAGAGGCTTCATAGATAGTTAGTTAATTCATTTGTCATTATCTTGTTATTGGCTTATGTTGAATCTTGAGTTGCCACTTTGGCTAAGTTGAATGTTTATTTTTTTTAAACGTTCTAAGTTATCTATTAAACAGTTGCGTAAAGATGCATTGAATCTTTGTATTAATGCTTTAAGTTTTCCGCTGAGTAGTAAGCCAGGCCAAGGATTTGCTTGGGGATAGCAATGGTTCTCTACTGCCAGTCCCGCCCATGGTGTAGGCTCGGGGCGTGACAAACTTGGTATCTGAGCCTAGAGTTCAGGAGTCCTAGGGAGTATATGAAGCCATGTATGTAGAGTCCTAATTATGTGTGTGAAGCGTGCCACATCTATAATTAGAAGGCTACAATATTTAGGAACTATTTTACTTTTTCATATTCATTTTGTACGATAGAGGTAATCTCTATAAAGTTTCTTTCTAACTCGTGCTTGTGCGCGTCTTTCAGATCATACCTCCACGAAGAGCTGTCAGAGGTTGTCCAGCTAGGAGGAATATTGAGCCATAGGAACAAAGGGTACCTAATGCACCAGAAGTGCAACCCCAAGGAGAGGTCATCAATGCTGAATTCTATGAAGCTATCCGGATGTTAAGTCAAGTTGTGACCAATCAAGTTGGACCAGAGGGAGAATCGACAGGAAGGGGCTGATACTTCAAGGATCTGTGAGTTCTTAAGGATGAATCCTCTAAGCTTCACTAGTTCAAGTGTCACTGAGGATCTAGAAAACTTTGTTGAGGGGCTTTAGAAGGACTTTGAGATTATACATGTTGCCGATGCTGAGAGGATGGAACTAGCTGCATACCAAATGAAGGGTGTCGCTAGAATCTGGTTTGATCAATGGAAGAATAATCGAGCTGAGGGTTCACCACTTATGAGTTGGGCTTGTTTGAGGTGGTATTCTTGAGGCGTTTCTTTCCCCAAGAATTCAGAGAAGCAAAGGTACGAGAGTTCCTCACTCTTAAGCAGGATTCTTTGAGTGTTCTTGAGTATAGTCTGAAGTTCACACAACTTTCACGCTATGCTCTAGAGATAGTTACTGACATCAGAAGCAGGATAAGTCTGTTTCTTGCTGGGTTGTCTCGTCTTTCTAGTAGGGAAGGCAAGGCAGCTATGCTGATAGGAGATTTGGACATAGCGAGGCTGATGATCCATGTGCAACAGGTTGAGGAAGAGAAGGTGAAATATAGGGAGGAGTTTTGAAATAAGAAAGGAAAGATAGGGAATGAGTCTGGGCAGCAGAAGAGTAATGCCAACCAGTCATCTTTCCAACAGAAACATAAGGGACTTGCTCCATCATCTGTTAGTGCACCCGCACTAAGGAACAAAGGTGTGTATAATAGTCAGAATTCATTAAATTTCAGTGCTAGACCTGCCCATTCTCAAGGTAGTGTGGCACAAATAGGTAGTAAGCCTCCTGCATGTGCTAAGTATGGTAGGAACCACTCAGGGATGTGTCGTAATGGCTCCACTGGTTGCTTCAAGTGTGGTCAGAACGGTCATTTTATGAGAGAGTGTCCTAAGAATAGGCAAGGTAGTGGTAATGGGGGCAATAGAGCTAGTCTTCTTCAGTTGCTCCACCAGACAGAGCTATATCTCGAGGAGCTACTTCAGGGCAGGTGGAGGAGGAAACCGTCTTTATGCTATCACTAGTCACCAAGAGCAAGAGGATTCGCCATATATTGTCACTGGTATTATTCAAGTCTTTAACTTTAATGTTTATCCTTTGCTAGACCCAGGAGCGAGTTTATCCTTTGTAACTCCTTATGTTGCAATGAATTTTGATGTTTTTCCTGAAAAACATATAGAGCCCTTCAGTGTTTCTACACCTGTTGGTGAGTCTATTCTAGCAGAGAGAGCCTTTCGTGATTGCACCATTTCTGTCAATCACAAGAGCACCATGGCTGATTTAGTTGAGTTAGACATGGTAGATATTGATGTCATTTTAGGTATGGACTGGCTTCATGCGTGTTATACCCAGTTGATTATAGAACTCGAGTTGTTAAGTTCCAGTTTCCTAATGAGCCAATTATAGAGTGGAAGAGTAGTTCAGTAGTGCCTAAGGGACATTTTCTTCGTACCTTAAGGCGAGAAAGTTAGTTTCCAAGGGGTGTGTCTATCACTTAGTCTGAGTTAATGACTGTAATGGTGAGATACCTTCTATTCAGTCAGTTTCAGTAGTAAAAGAGTTTTCAGAAGTCTTTCCAGATGATCTTCCTGGAGTTCCTTCTGAGAGAGAAATAGACTTCGGTATAGATATTCTTCCTGATACTCGTCCTATATCTATTCTTTCATATAGGATGGCACCAACAGATTTTAAAGAGCAGTTGAAAGATCTCCAAGAGAAGGGTTTTTTTCGACCAAGTGTCTCACCTTGGGGTGCTCCAGTTTAGTTTGTGAGGAAGAAGGATGGTTCCCTTAGAATGTATATAGATTACCGTCAGTTGAACAAGGTTACCATAAAAAATAAGTATCCTCTTTCGAGAATTGATGATCTCTTTGATCAACTTCAGGGTGCCATTTGTTTTTCTAACATACACCTCAGATTAGGCTACCATCAGTTGAGGGTAAGGGAATGTGATATTCCAAATGCATCTTTCATGACCCGTTCTGGTCATTATGTGTTTCTGGTCATGTCATTTGGTTTAACTAATGCGCCTGTAGCGTTCATGGACCTTATAAATAAAGTATTCAAGCCTTGTTTAGATACATTTGTTATTGTAGTCATTGATGACATTCTAATCTATTCGAGGAATGAGGAAGATCATGCTAGCCATCTCAGAATAGTTCTCCAAACTCTAAAGGAGAGAGAGAGTTGTATGCCAAGTTCTCTAAGTGTGAGTTTTGTCTTGGGTCTGTGGCATTCTTAGGCCAAGTTGTTTCCGGTGATGGGATTAGAGTCTACACTCAGAAAATAGAGGCAGTATAGAATTGGCCTAGACCCACATCTCTAAATGATATTAAGAGTTTCTTGGGGTTGGATATTATAGAAGGTTTGTAAAGGGGTTCTCATCAATTTCATCCCCTTTGCCAAGTTGACTTATAAAACAATTACGTTTCAATGGTCTAAAGCGTAAGACAAAAGCTTTCAGAAATCGAAAAAAGGTTGACTATTGCCCCAGTGTTGACCTTACCAGAGGGTACGCAAGGCTTTGTTGTATATTATGATGCGTCCAGAGTTTGTTTGGGTTGTGTGTTAATGCATAATGGTAAAGTTATAGCTTATGCCTCCAAACAACTGAAAGTTAACGAGAAGAACTACTCAACCCATGATCTAGAGTTGGCTGTCGCAATATTTACTTTGAAAATATGGTGTCACTATCTTTATGGTGTTCATGTGGATGTGTTCACCAATCACAAGAGCCTTCAGTATGTGTTTAATCAAAAAGTGCTTAACCTCAGACAAAGGGGGTGGTTAAAGTTACTCAAGGATTATAATATGAGTATCCTATATCACCAGGTAAGGCTAATGTTGTTGCTGATGCCTTGAGTAGGTTGTCTATGGGTAGAACTTCCCATATTGAGGAAGAGAAGAAAGAACTAGTAAAAGATGTGCATAGACTTGCACGATTGAGAGTTCGCCTAATGGATTCCATAGAAGGAGGGGTAGTGGTGATGAATGGGGCTGAATCATCATTAGTGCCAGAAGTGAAAGAAAAGCAAATCCAAGATCCTATTTTTCTTGAATTTAAGGCAAATGTTCATAAGAAAAAACTGATGGCTTTTGAACAAAGGGGAGATGGTGTATTGAGGTATCATATAGATTGTGTCTACCAAGGGTGGATGAACTCTAAGAGAGAATCATGGAGGAAGATCATAGCTCCAGATATTCTATCCATCCAGGTCCACAAAGGTGTATCGTGACTTGAGAGAAGTATATTGGTGGAATAATATGAAGAAAGGCATTGCTGGTTTCATTGCTAAATGCCTGAATTGTCAACAAGTTAAAGTAGAGCACCAAAGGCCTGGTGGTATGGCTCATAATATAAAACTTCCGGAATGGAAGTGGGAGATGATCAATATGGATTTCATTAATGGCTCTTCGCGATCTCACATGCAACATGATCCGATTCGGGTGATTGTTGATAGAATGACTAAATCTGCCCACTTTTTGCCGGTAAAGACTACCCATTCAGAAGAGGACTATATGCCAAGTTGTATCTTCAAGAGGTAGTTAGACTTCATGGGGTGCCAATTTTGATTATATCAGATAGAGGTGCACAATTGCACAGTTCTGGAACTCTTTTTAGAAAGGCTTGGGTTCAAAGCTGAACTTGAGTACTGCTTTTTGATACGCTCAAATTACACTTCACTAAAAAAGTATAAGCGGTCGTCGTCAAATAAAAAACCCAACTTGTAGGTTGGGGTCGATCCCACTAGGAATATGGTTCAGACATAAACTTAACTCATAATTATATTCGCTTAGTCAAAACTATTTCTGAAACAAGTAATTAAAGGGAGGTTTTTGTAAGCAAATAACCGATTGTTGTTTAAGTAACAAGTGAGCAAAATTCAAACTTTGAGTTATCAATATAACAGAGAAACTAGGGTGTATGTGTTCCCCATAATCTCTAAACGCGGTAACCTAATAATAATAATCCTTTCCTAGTGTTTTACATGCAAAGTTGGTAATATCCCTAAGTGATTGGTCCTCCAAATAGGAAATTTCGCCGCGCACCTTGATCCAGCTACGTGTGTATAGTTTACTAACCCTTACCTTTACCTCATATTAGACATCAAATCAATGTATGGCCTAGTTTTCACCCTCGCACCAATTGACATTAGACTATTAGATAGTATCCCACTAAATCTCTGTTGATAATTCTTTTCTCATTAACTACCTCCTTGGTCCGGCAAATAGCAACAAGGCGAGTTCTAACACATGCACTCGTTAAAAAGACTTCTAAACGAAAGAATTACCAATACATGCATCAACACTATTCAAGAACTACTTAGTTATTATTCATACGTTGTTAATTGCTCATGGTTCCCACAACCCTAGTTGTGGATTTAGCTACTCATGCTTGAAAGAACACAATTCATGTTTTGATAATAAGAATTCATAAACTTACGTTTAGAGTAGAAGAAACCCGTAATCTCGAACTAAATTTCAAAGAAAAAATCTTATAAACCAAAATCCGGAAATCAAATTGCCAAAGTTGCAAGTTAATTCCCAAAGAAAATATCAAGAACTAAAAGTAAACAATAATGTCCAACCCCAAAAAATGAGGTTTACATACCCTATTTATAGAAAAACATGTCCTAATAAAAAAGGAAACAAAATAAGGAAATAAACTTCTGGATCGTGGCATCAATCGAAGACTCGAACTACGGACCATGGGTCGACCTACATTCCGTAGGTCCCCTTCCATTGGTCAACACTTAGAACTTTTTAAGCAGAGATTGGAACCTTCACTCTTAGATCATCAACGAAGCACGTGGATGACAGACTGTGGGTCCTCTTCCGTGGCTCCACACTAAGAACCTTTCATCAGGTACTGGAACTTTAACTCTCTAAACTCATCAACAGATGTGCAGGACAGACCGTGGGTCGACCTACGATCCGTCAATTGCTTCGTAGTTCCACACTTGGTCAGAATTCTCTGATGATCCATCCACGCCTGCCCAACGATGGACCGTCACAAGACCTAAGGTCCGTAGGTCACTCTTTGGGTGGGTACTTCTACAAAATTTCAACTCTCATCTCCCTTAACCGCGTCCAAGCCTATTTTCTGAAAACATACACAAAAACATTATTTCTAATACAAAATGTTCCTAGACACACACAACTCTTAAGTGAAATGTATCAAAAATACCATAAACTCACGGTATATAACTTTTCATCCTCAGACCGATGGTCAAGTAGAGCGCACTCTTCAGACTCTAGAAGATATGTTGAGGGCTTTCTTGATTGATTTCAAGGGTAATTGGGATGATCATCTACCTCTCATTGAGTTCGCTTACAATAATATTTACCACTCCAGCATCCAGATGGTTCCTTGTGAAGCTATTTATGGGAGGCACTGCAGATCTCTTATTGGATGGTTTGAAGTTGGTGAAGATGGGTTGATAGGACCAGACTTAGTTCATCAATCTAGGGAGAAAGTGAAAGTTATTCAAGAGAGGTTGAAAACAGCACAGAGTCGTCAGAAATCCTACACTGATGTTAGGAGAAGGGAGTTAGAGTTTGAAGTAAATGACTGGGTATACTTGAAAGTTTTACGCATGAAGGGTCTTATGAGATTGGTGAGAAGGGGAAGCTTAGTCCCCGGTATATTGTTCCTTACAGAATATCCAAGAGGATTGACAATGTAGCTTATGAGTTAGAGCTACCACAAGAGTTAGCAGCGCTCAATCTAGTATTTCAAATTTCTATGTTGAAGAAGTGTCTAGGCGATCCTTCACTTATACCTACTAAAGATATTGGTATCAATTATAGCTTATCTTATGAGGAGATTCCTGTTCTGATTCTAGTACATCAAGTTCGCAAGTTGAGAACAAACGAGGTAGCATCCGTCAAATTTATGTGGAGAAATTAGTTTGTTGAGGAAGCCACTTAGGAAATTGAGAAGGATATGAAGAAGAGATACCCACATGTGTTCGAATCTAGAGAAGTTTCAAATTAAAGTACTAATCTTTTCTTGGCTTTTATTTTAAGCTGGCATGTTGTATTTACATTTTTCTTGTTGGGTGTTTGAGTTGAGTGTTAAATGTTATGCCCTTAGCCTTCTAAGAGTAATCTTATTCGAGGACGAATTTTCCCAAGGGGGAGATATTGTAACACCTCGCTATTTGAAAGAACTAGAATGAACTAGAATTAGAAAGAAGCCATTTTTGGAAAAATTAAATTTGAAAAGTTTGACAAAGTTAAGCTAAGTAAGTTTTGGGTCAACTTAAAACAACCATAACTCCTAGCTTATGATGATTATGTGTTCTACAAGACACCGTAGGAAATATATTTGAATTATCTTTCCAACGCTGCCGAGTTTTCTTGATTTTGAGTTTGTATGATAAAGATATGCCCATTTGAAGTTGAGCTGTCTAGTTAAGGAAAGTCAAAATCGAATTTTAGAGGGCTATTATGGTCTTTTCACTACCCAATTACTTAATTTCGTTTTTGGTAATTAAGTTGGGGTCTAAACTAATTTGGTTCATTTTATGCTTCATCAAAATAAGTTAGGGTTTCGAGAGAAGAGAAAAGAAGATGAGAAAAGAGGAGAAGAAGCTTAGAATCGTTGCCTTCTTCAAGATTTGCTTGAGGATTTCGCCAAGGTTGATCCCTACGAAGTATGTAAGATCACATAGTGTTGGGTTCGTTCAACCACGTGCCAATCATAATTTAATTCATTGAAATTATGTTGTCGAAAGTATAGAAATTGAGTTCTTGATGGGTTTTGTTGAAGTTCTATTGGGTTCTTGGTTTGTTGAAGTTGTTGAGAAGTTATTGAGTTAAATTCAAGAAAATTGATGTTGTTTTGAGTAAATTCTTGCATATTTTGGTTGTGTAGGCAAATCTAAGTGTTTGGGGAAAGAACCAATCGAATCTAGAGGGTTTATAGTTGAAAAATGACCAAGCAAATTCGTCAAAAATCAGGGGAACAGGTCTGGGCCGCCGCACAACTTAGAGTGCCCCAAGACAGAGTCTTTAGGTTCGACTCTGGGACGTTGCACCAGCCAGTGTGCCCCCACCCAGACTCTGCAACTTAGCCTCTTGCACCCGGTGCCACTCAGAGCGCTAGGGACTCCAGGTGTTCTACCCTTTCCCCTTTTTTTCCGTAGGAGTTCCCTTGAAACGTACCTAGGTTTCCTTGTTTATTTCTACACTCTAAGGTATGTATAAACAACATGAAATAGTCCATAACATGAGATAATGATCCCTGAATCCATAATTTATTTCAAGGAAAGTTAAGAGTCAAGTCAAGAGAAGTTCATAGAGTTTTTCAAAGTTCTTTTACAAATGTTTTAACTTTGTTTTAAGACTTGAGTTTTGAGTTGTGTAAATAGTAAAGGTTGAAGTTCATTTCTTCAAAAGAGTATATGGGGACTATTTATTCCCAAAGAGTTAAAATGTTTTCACATTTAAATAAGAATGGAAACTGAGATTTCCAAAGGAGCCTTTGAGTTAGTTTTTAGTAAAGAGTAAATGATTTCACTATTAAGCAAGAGAGGAAACCCTGATTTCAAAGAGAGCCTTTGGGCTAGTTTTTTAAGTAATTATATAAAACCACAGAGTTATGTTTTTAAACATATGAGCTAGTATATTTTGGGAGTAGTATTGAGAAACGATATGGGGAAGAGTTCAAACAAATCCCAACCCACATAAACTATGTAGCCACCATGGGTGGAAAAGGGTCATACTTTTTAGATGATTCCTTAGTGCTTTTGAACATAGACTAGTGGATCCACTTAGTATCCAGGTTTTATACCCTCGGCAAGGTATAGGACGACCCTGGCAGCGTGAGGCAAACATTGTATCATCACAATAGCTCTTACATGATGGTTGTCAGTTAGAGAAAATCCCACAGAAGTACTTTGTATTCTCATATACATAGAGTTATTGTATTTTCATATACAATAAGAGTTTCTACTGTATCTTTGCATACAAATTAAGTTACTACTGGATTTCTCAGTACGCAGAGTTGTTATCCATGTTTTGAAACATTTCTTTATATTGCATTTATTATACTACTTTATATTGAAATGAGTTCAGTTGAGTCTAGTTGAGACTGGGTTTATTCTTTCAACTCCCTTTTCAAGCTTATGTCTTATTTGAGAATTCCCCTCGCATGCTCGTACATTCAATGTACTGATGCCATTTGGCCTGGATCATTTTATGATGCATATACAGGTAAACAGGATCAACATCCGGCACTTCGTTGATCCAGTTGAGCATTATGAGTCTTGTGGTGAGCCTCTTTGCCTTCCGGAGGACCCCTATTTATATTGCTTTAGTAGTTCTCAGTTATTAGGATGATCGGGGGTCTTCTCCCAACATCTCTCCTAGTTTAGAGGCTTCTTAAACAGTTAGTTAGTTCATTTGTCATTATCTTGTTTTTGGCTTATATTGAATCTTGAGTTGCCACTCTGGCTAAGTTGAATGTTTATTTTTTTAAACGTTCTGTGTTATCTTTTAAAACAGTTGAGTAAAGGTGCATTGAATCCTTGTATTAATGCTTTAAGTCTTCCGCTGAATAGTAAGTCAGGCCAAGGGGTCGCTTGAGGCCAGCAATGGTTCTTGAGTGCCAGTTTCTATCGGGTAAAGCCAATGATTAGAGGCCTCGGGGGCGCAACGCGCTCGACCTAAGGTATAGGCTTGGGGCATGATAGTATGCGAGCTAGTTCACGATTGAAATCAATATTCAGGGAAAATCTTTGAGGCATTTGGATAGACGTGAAGTTGAGGGGTTTTTACCTTGGTAGTAGTGTGATTTGATTTTGAGGCACGCCAGAAGGATCAAGTTTGTGTATTAGCTTTCTACTATTCTCGATTTGTTAAGCTAAAGTAATGTGCATGCCTAAACAAATTTAGATGATGTGTGTTAAATTAGGTCATCAGCGTAACTCACTCCCCAAAAGGTAGCTCAAAGGGAGGAGGATTGTCCAAACCTTGTAAAGAGTCCACCCATCTCATTAACCACCGATGGGAGACTTTTGTCGTTCTTTAACACCCGATCTCACGCCCAGTGCTTAGCATCTTGTGCGTGGGCAATTTTGACTTTAGGGGTCCCAACATTGGGTGAGATGGGCCCTTCTATGATACCATATTAAATTAGGTCTTAGGCCGAACTCACACCCAAAAGCTATCTCAAGGGGTTGAGGATTACTCAAACCTTATAAGGAGTCCACCCATCTTATTAACCACCAATGTGGGATTCTTTTCATTCTTTGACAATGTGTGGGTGGTCATAACACCAATTTTTCCTTTTTTCCTGTATGATTGCAAATACGTGAATTGGCACATACAATACGCCCAGTCGCTTCTCGTGGATTTTCATAACCCTGCTGTGCAAAAGTGGGATATGCACTTGCAATAGATGTCCGAGTGTTGATATATATCACGAGCGATACGGAAATAGATCGAGTAATCTCTTTCTTTAGCCAAGAAAAAGCATTTCTAGTTTGCATGGTTTTACTTGCTCAACGAACTCGATTTCCTTTATGTCTTTCTCTACCGGGCCCCATTCGGGGTTTATAATGTATGAGTAATGATAAAGTACAAAGTATTGTAGTAAAACATAGATAATTTTGAAAATAGGAGTATCAACGTCATGAAGATGTGACCAGTCCCTTTGTCATCTTGATCATCCCTAGTTGCAACTTGTTTCTTTCAAATTGTTCTCTTTCCAATGCCTTGGTGAAGATGTCAGCGATTTGTTTTTCAGTGGTACAAAAGTTCATGGTCTGTGTTCTTTTTCTACATTGTCTCTTAGAAAGTGATATTTGATGTCAATGTGTGTTGTTCTCTTATGTTGGACTGGGTTTTTTGCAATATTAATTGCACTTGTGTTATCACAAAAAAATGGAACACACTCAATGCGTAATCCAAAATCATTAAGTTGTTGTTTTATCTAGAGAAGTTGACCATCTAATGAGGCAACCTCCACATATTCAGCTTTGGTAGTAGATCAGGCTACAGCGTTTTATTTCTTTGTTGCCCATGAGATTAAACATGGTCCTAGGAAGTGTGCCATACCTATAGTACTTTTTTGATCTACCAAATATCCTGCATAACCTGCATCAATATACCCTACTAGTTCAAAGTTTGTACCTTTTGGATACAATAGACCTAGTTCAGTGGTTCCTTTTAGATACCTTAGAATTTGTTTAACGACCTTTAGATGAGGTTCTTTAGGATTTGCTTGGAATCTAGCATACATTGCCACACTAAAAAATGATATCGGTTCTGCTAGCTATGAGATATAGGAGTAAACCAACAATCGCTATGTAAAGTTTTTGCTCCACATATGTACATGTTCCTTCTAGATTCAACTTTGTGGATGTGGCAATAGCTGTGGTAATATTTTTGCATCTTCCAACTTGAATCATTTTAGAAGCTACTTCACATATTTTGCTGATGGATCAGGAACAGTGTTCCTGATGGGGTCTGCTTGATTTGGAGACCTAAGAAGTAGTTTAATTCACCAATCATGCTCATTTTGAATTCATTGCTCATTATTGCTGCAAATTCCTTTGTGAGTGTTTTATCTGTTGCTCTGAAGATGATATCATCAGTGTATATCTGTACAATCACCAGGTCCTTCCCTTTGTTTTTAAGAAATAAAGAGTTGTCGATTTTACCTCTTGTGTAGCCATGGTTTAGAAAGAATTTTGAGAGTCTTTCATAACATGCTCTTTGGGCTTGTTTTAAGCCCTAGAGAGCTTTATCAAGCTTATACACATGATGAGGATAGTCACTTTTTTTTAAACCCTGGTGGCTATTTTACAAATACCTCTTCTTTTAAGAATCCATTTAGAAAGGCACTGTTCACATCCATTTGATATAGTGTGAACTCCATGCAGGTAGGAAAATCTATAAGGAGCTGGATTGCTTCAAGCCTTTCTATAGGTTCGAATGTTTCATCGTAGTCTTTCCCAACCTCTTGATTATATGCTTGAACTACCAGTATTACTTTATTTCTTGTTGTAGTACTATGTAAATCTAACCTGTTCCTAAACACCCATTTTGTCCCAATAATGTTTCTGTTTGGTTGTCTTGGCACCAATTGCCAAACTCTTCTTCTCTCAAATTGATTCAACTCTTCTTCTATGGAAATGATCAAATCTTCATCTTTCATAGCTTCACTTATCTTCTTGGGTTCAACCATAGATAGGAATGCATTAAAAGCACAATGATTTTTTTATTATTGATCTAGTGGTTATCTTAAAGTTAAGGTTAGAGAGTAGGTTGTCCATTAGATGTGGTTATTTGAGTTTCATGCAAGGTACTAAGCAAAAGTGTTACGAATACATGATAATTTGGTTAAGAGCACTATAACAGTTAAATCATCACAATTATCTGAAGTTCTAGAAACCCTAGGTCTAAGCACTATATAGGGAATCAAGAATCTAACTGAATTCTAGGGACCTAATGGGTGAAATGAACCCACTAGTGAAATTCCATAGAGAAATCTTTCAATTTTGGAGATGGAACGGAGGAAAACTTGTTGCGTTCTTAGAAAGGGTTTGGTTGACTGTTTCTCCTCTTTTCATTCTTATTGGATGAACTTTGGAGAATGGATTGCTTAGGGTAGGATCTGATTAACTTACTAGGCTTAAATTGACCAAAACGACCTAGTTTAGGGGTTAAACGACATAGTTTAGTTGTCCAACACATAGGGGAAAATACCAAATGCTCCTTGACTTAAAAGCTATAGGGGCCAACGACGGGCTTGACCGACAGACTGTGGATGGAGGTCCATCCTGGTCAGCCGTCGTTCGGCTTCAAAGGATTGGGTTTTGGGGTCACGATCCACGGACATAGACCATGACCCGTGGTATGACCTACGGTCTGTAGGTCCGGCAGTGGGTCGTGCCTTTTCTGAATTTTATGGGGTTCTGGGGAGGGAGTTGCAGGTGGGAAACCACAGACTCTACCTACGGTCTGCAGGTCGCCTCTGTTGGTGGCTCCTACAACGTCTAAAAATCTGCATTATGTCTCTTTTAGAATTTGAGGTGTTGCATTATCTACCCCTTGGGAACATTCGTCCTCGAATGAAGACTAAACTACCAGAATATGGGGAAAGAGTTGTAATCCCTACCACTAGGTACTGGAAACTGAAATCTAACTGAACAGTTCCAAGAACATACAAATACGCTGAAAATGCAAGTATAACTGAAGGAACATGATACTAAGATTGAATTTACGCATGAGTAACTGAAAGACTGCAGAGGAACTATTACCTCAAGCTGGAATAGAATCGGAAGGAAAGAGATGAGGATACTTGGCCTTCATAGCTTCTTCTGCTGCCCAAGTAGCTCCCGATACAAACTACTTCTCCACAAAACCCTAACTGAAGCGACTTCTTTGTTTCTCAACCTTCGAACCTGACGATCAAGAATTTCAACTGGCACCTCTTCATAAGTGAGACTATCCTTCACAACTACACTTTCTAATAGGACTATAGATGCTGGATCACCCACACACTTCTTCAACAAGGAAATGTGAAAGGCTGGATGGACTGATATTCGTTCAGTTGGCAACTATAACTCATAAGCCACTTTACCAACCCTTTTTAAGATCCTGTAATGGCCTACACATCTAAGACTGAGCTTCCCTTTCTTGGAAAATCTCATCACTTCCTTTATAGGGGAAACTTTCAGGAAAACCCAATTATCGATTTGAAACTCCAAGTCCCTTCTCCTTACATCTGCATAGGACTTCTGACGAGTCTGGGCTGTCATAAGTCTATCTCTGATGAGCTGAACCTTTTCCATAACATCATGAACCAAATCTAGCCCTATAAAGGATGTATCACCTATATCAAACCAACCAACTGGAGATTTGCACCTACACCCACATAATGCCTCATAAGGGGGCATCTGGATACTGAAATAGTAGCTATTATTGTAGGCGAATTCTATGAAAGGTAGGTTATCATCCCAACTTCCCTTAAAATCGATCATGAAAGCTCTCAACATGTCCTCTAAATTCTGAATGGTATGCTCTGCCTCATTATCCGTCTGTGGATGAAATGTTGTGCTAAGATTAACCGGAGTACCAAGACCTTTCTGAAATGATTTCCAAAAATGAGAGGTGAACTCAGGACCTCTATCAGAGATGATAGACAAAGGAAGCCCATTCAACCTGACTATTTCATTAATGTAAAGTTTGGCATAGTCCTCCGCGGAATCTATAGTCTTGACAGTCAAGAAATGAGCAGTCTTAGTAACTCTATCTACTATCACCCCAAATAGAGTCATGTTGTCTGTGAGTGCAAGGTAAACCCGTAATGAAATCCATGTTTTTCACTTCCCACTTCCATGTAGGAATTTTAATCTCTTGAGTCATACCTCCTGGTGTTTGATGTTCTACCTTCACCCCTTGATAATTAGGGAACTTAGCCACAAAAAGACTTCCTGCAGATCACGGTACATCTTAGTGGCACCTGGATGAATATAATATCTAGAATTATGGGCTTCTATAAGAATGTACTATCTTAACTCACCCACCTTAGGAACAAATAAATGACCGTGGTAACGAAGCACACCATCTCCCCCTTGGGAGAAAACCTCAACTTTCTGTTGATGAACTGCATCCTTCAATTGAAGGAATATAAGATCATTGTCTTGTTTTTTCCTTAACCTCCACTACCAATGAAGATTCACAACCATTCTGAACTATTACACTATCATCTGATATGTTCATAAGGAAGACTCTTAATCGAGCAAGCCGGTGAACATCTTTAGCTAATTCCTTTCTTTATTCCTCAACATGTGCTACACTACCCATAGATAGTCTGCTAAGAACATCAGCTACTACATTGGCCTTACTAGGATGATAAAGAACATTCATATCATAGTCCTTGAGGAATTCAAGCCATCTCCTCTGGCGAAGATTCAACTCTTTCTGGGTAAACACATACTAAAGACTTTTATGGTTTGTGAACACATCTACGTGAACACCATACAACTAATGTCTCCAAATCTTTATGGAAAATACTACGGTTGCAAAATCGAGGTCATGAGTCGGATAGTTCTTCTTATGCACCTTCAGTTGTCTAGAAGCATAATCTATAACCTTACCTCGCTGCATTAACACACAACATAGGCCAAATCTGGATGCATCACAATAGATCACATAACCGTTTGAACCATCTGGTAGAGTAAAAAAAGGAGTTGTAGTCAGCCTAGTTTTAAGTTCTGAGAAGCTCTTCTCACGCTCATATGACCACTGAAACTTAACCTTTTTCAGAGTCTACTTAGTCAATGGAGAAGTTATGAATGAAAATTCTTCCACGAAACTTCTGTAGTATCCGGCTAAACCCAAGAAACTTCTGATATCTATAGGAGAGGTGGGTCTGGGCCATTGTTTCACTGCATCTATTTTCTGAGAATCCACTCGTATCCCTTCGCTAGACACTATATTCCCAAGGAAAGCAACTGATTGTAACAAAAACTCGCATTTGCTAAACTTAGCGAATAATTGGTGATCTTTGAGAGTTTGCAGAACAACCCTCAAATGAGTCGCATGTTCGTTCTCATTCCAAGAGTAAATGAGAATATCATCAATAAAGACGATGGCGAACAAGTCCAAATACTGCTTGAACATCCTGTTCATTAAATCCATGAAAGATGCAGGAGCAATGGTTAGTCTAAATGGCATAACTATAAATTCATAATAACCATACCGAGTTCTGAAGGCTGTTTTCGGGATGTCACTATCTCTAACTCTGAGCTGATGATAACCGGATATGAGGTCTATTTTCAAAAAATTACTAGCACCCTGCAGTTGGTCGAACAAGTCATCAATCTTGGGGATATGGTACTTATTATTGATTGTGACTTTGTTCAACTGTCGATAGTCAATGCACATCCTGAGAGAACTATCTTTCTTTCTCACGAACAACACAGGATCATCCTATGGGGAAATACTAGGTATGATAAAGCCCTTATCTATAAGGTCTTTCAACTGTTCCTTCAATTTCTTAAGCTCAGCTGGAACAATTCTATAAAAAGGAATCAAAATAGGCTGGGTATCTGGAAGGAGATCAATTTGAAGTCAATTTCCCTTTCGGGAGGAACTCTGGGAAGATCTTTTGGAAATACTTCGGGAAACTCATTTACTATTGGGACTGACTCAAGAGTTGGGGTTTTCGGAGGTTGAATCTTTAACCCAAACTAGATGATAGATGTACCCCTTGGAAATCATCTTTCTAGCCTTAAGGTAGGAAATGAATTGACCCATAGGCATTGAGCTGCTAACCTTCCATTCTAAGACTAGTTCACTTGGAAACTAAAAACGAACTATCCTAATTCTACAATCGACTGAGGCATAACATGAATGTAACCAATCCATGCCTAAAATGATATCAAAGTCTACCATTTCTAACTCTACAAGATCTACTAAGGTTACTTTTGAGAGACTATGACAAGGCAATTTCTGTATACCCGTCTAGCTATAACTGGGTCACCAACTGGAGTAGAGACTGAGAAGGGTTCTGTGAGAGATTTTGGACTGACACCGGAGTTCATTGCTATATATATAGTTACAAAGGAAAGAGTATCTCATGGATCTAACAAAGCATAAACATCTAAATTAAAGAATCGTAACGTACCAATGACCATATCAAGAGAATCTTCCTGGTCTTGGCGAGCGTGGAGAGCATACAACCAATTCTGGCGTTGACCGCCACTTGTACCAGATAAAGCACCTCGATGAGTTGGGCGACTTACTAGTGTTGCTGGAGCTGTAGACTAAGACCTACTATTATTACCTCTCTATTCCTATTTAGAAGAAGGACATTCTCTCAACCTGTGACCAGTCTGACCACAACCAAAATATCCTTCCTTGCCTACAAGACACTCGCCCAGATGGTTCTTATCACACTTTGGACAAGTTGGATAGATCATGTTACCTGAAACACTCCCCTTAGACTTAGACCCTGATGCCCTACCTTTCTGATCTTGTCGAAACCTGGAGGATGGAGCGCTAGCTGATGAAGGTGCTGGAGTTGAAGACCTTTGCTGAAACTGCCAGCGATTTCCAATACCCAATTTCCGTTGAGAGTACACATAGTTCCCTGTTCTAGCCTTTTTGTTGTCCTTAGCTAGCTCTCTAAGCTCATTTCCGTCAACCTGCTGAGCATGAGTCATTAGCCTAGAGATATTCATATCCTTTGACAACATAACTTTTCTGCACTCTGACTTCACCAAGTCACATACCCCAAATAGGAACATCGCATTTCTGCACTCTGTCTTTACCAAGTCACATACCCCAAATAGGAACTTACTCATTTGTGCCCTGGGATCGGCAACCATATGTGGAGCATACCTGGAGAGCTGGGTGAACTTGAGTCTGTATTCTTGGACTGATATCAAACCTTGTCTGAAATTCATAAACTCCTAAGCTTTAGCCTCTCTAAACTCTCTAGGAAAGAACCTGTCTAGAAAAGCTCCGGTGAAACACTCCCAAGTCACAGGAGATGCATTCTCACCCATGTTTTCCTTCCACTTTGTGAACCATATGTGAGCCACATCCTTAAGCTGGTAGGATGCCAACTCTACCCTATCATTTCCAGTCACTTGCATCATTCCAAAGATCTTCTTGACCTCATCAATGAAGTTCTAGGGGTCTTTATCAACTTGCAACCCTAGAAAATCGTGCGGATTAATGCTAAGAAAATCATGGACCCTAGCTGCCACTGATCTACCACTAGTATTTGCAGGAACTGGAACATGTTGATTGTTCTGGTTGGCTACACTCTGAGCCAAAAGCTAAATAGCATTCCTAAACTCTACATTCAAAACCTTATGGTCTAGGACTGGAGGAACTACGTCAGTGTTACGGGCATTAGCATTCCTTGCATAAGCCTTACGAGGAGGCATGATCTAAAACACATAATGTCGAGTTAGAAAGGAGATCATACCACGCACGATAAGAATAACAAGAAAGTGAAGTTTTTCCTAAAACACTTTGTAGCCTCCCCCTCATAGTTGTGGCGCGCTTCACACTCATGAAAGGGACTCTACTTAGTGCGGATTTTCATACATCCTAGGACTCTTAAACCTGGCTCTAATAAAAAGTTTAATGTAACACCCCAGATTCTAAAAGAGACAAAATGCAGATTTTCAGAAGGTGCAGGTACCACCAACGGAGGAAACCTATGGATCATAGGTTGACTCATAGACCATAGGTGGGGTCCATGGTTGCCCACCTATAACTCCCTACCCAGAAACCTAGAAAACTCAGCAAAGGCACGACCCATGGCTGGACCTACGGACCATAGGTCAGACCACGGGCTGTGGTCCAGGTCCGTGGATCGTGACCCTAAAAGCCAATCCTCTGAAGCTGAATGATGGCTAACCAGGATGAACCATAGGTCCATCTACGGTCCGTCGGTCAGGCTCATCGTTGGCCTCGACAACTTTTAAGTTAGGGGTTATTTGGTATTTTCCCCTATGCGTTAGACACCTAAACTATGTCATTTAACCCATAAACTATGCCGTTTTGGTCAGTTTAAGCCTAGTAACTTAATCAGATCCTACCCTAAGCGATTCATTCTCCAAAGTTCATCCAATTAGAACGAAAAGAGGAGAAGCAGTTGACTAAACCCTCTCCATGAATGCAACAAGTTTTCCTCAGTTCTAACCCTGAAATCAAAAGATTTCTCTATGGAATTTGTCACCAGGTATGTGATATTTCACTAGTGGGTTTATTCACCCATTAGGTCCCTAGAATTCAGTTAGATTTTTGATTACCTATATAGTGCTTAGACCTCTAGAACTTCAGATAATTGTGATGATTTAGCTATTCTAGTGTTCTTAACCAGATTATCATGTATTCGTAACATTTTTTCTTAGTTCCTTGCATGAAACTCAGAACCCTAGTTGTGTAGATTCATTTAGTTCATGAATTATACTAGCTAGGACATATAAATAGATATACATGCCTCAGTTTTCAAATGTTTCATTATCAGTACTTTTATGTTGCATTTTTAGTTAGCATGTTAGAATATTGACCTATCCAGTATATTTCAATTATTTTGTACTGTACACATTTTCAGTTGGGAGTAGGCTTAACACCGAGTTGGACTAGGGTTAGTCATCCTCATAGTCCCAGAACTACGTGCCCCCGTAGGTTTTTAAGTCCCCTCGATGAGCATCATATTTTAGTGATCACGCCACTCATGTCTTTATAAGCCTTGCAAGGTATATTGGATCCTCTCAATGGGGCATATACATCGGACTCTACATTAGCTCACGTGGTTTTATGCCGGTTAATAGTATCTCCCACAGTTAGATTCTAGTGCATTTGACCAGATTTTCAGATATATTTCAGCATGTTATGTACTTGGTCATTACATTCAGTTTAGTTCATATTCAGTTTATTTCAATATCTTCATCATGCTTAGATTATATCATTGCTTAGGATGGTTTTTTCAGTTATATGTTTGTTCAGCTTTATCCTATCATGCATGCTTAGTACCTTTCAAGTACTGAAACATATTGTGCGCTACATATTTTCGTGATGTAGGTTCAGGTCCTCAGCATTTAGATCACGTGTAGATTGGTTCCCAATCCGTATTTAGCATTATTAGGTGTGAGTCCTCATTCTTCGAGGACGACATACATGTTCTTTTACATTCAGTCTTTTATTTTTAGTAACAGTTTTACTACAGTTAGCTGGGGCCTGTCCCAACATCTCTAGTCAGTTAGAGGTTTATTTTAGACATAGTATTAGATTTAGCTTTAGATTTGAGTTTGATCTTTCAGTTGTTATTGAACTCTTAGAACATTTCATATACTTAGTCTATTATTGGGTATTCCCCATAATTCAGTTTAACTTATGATTTAAGCTTCCGTATAGTATCTTTTATTTTAGTATATTTTAGTATGCTTTTGGTATGCCAGCCAGGGTTAGCTTGGGTCACTCATGATCCTAGGTCCTGTGTTTACGTCAAAGGGGTAGCCTCGGGGCGTGACATTGTATATACATAGTTAATTTATTATGTCGTTGCATGTGGATGGGTATCTGCTTCCCAAATTACTTTAATTTTCCTGAGAAGATAGTTGTTTGAGACAACCAACAAATCTATTTTGTTTCAAAATAAGAGGAAAGGAAATTACATGAATAATGAAGGATTTGTCTTTTATCGCAATGACTTAATGATCAGTGAAGAAAAATGATATGCTTCCTATCTATGGTGAAAAAAAAATGATATGCTCTCTTATCTATGGTAAGGTGTGAAATAAATCACACACCTAGTTGGAAATAACCATTAGTAAGAGGATTTGAATTTTATGTGTATCATATGGATTTTTCATGATCACTGCTTATGTGAGAAATGTATTGTTAT
Source organism: Solanum acaule (assembly GCA_036250505.1). Classification (NCBI taxonomy): domain Eukaryota; kingdom Viridiplantae; phylum Streptophyta; class Magnoliopsida; order Solanales; family Solanaceae; genus Solanum; species Solanum acaule. Next base: position 42,982 of record JAJOOR010015508.1, read on the forward strand.
AATGATTGATACTTGACACCTAGATACCTCCATATCATATGACACCAATGGAGTTGAAAGGGCTAAGAAATAGTTGTCTGACCTAATGAAATGAGCTTTATAGAACCCAATTTGGCACAAATACCTTTGTGGGAAGAAAAAGGGATAGATACCTAAGAGTATATATTTTTATTGACTATTAAAAGTTGAAGGATGTAATAATAGGAAATACATATCATTGTCTCGTATAAATGACCTATTTGATTATTACATGGAGCCGCATAATTCTCAAATATTGATCTTTTGGTTGGTTCCCATAAGTCCAGAAATGGAGGAAATATTTTAAGATAACTTTCAAACACTCGGCAGATGCATTACAGGGTTCTACACGATATCTTTTGGACTTACATATGCTCATGTTACTTGAAAGATATGTGTCGATGGTTAGTGATCATATATGAGTGTATTATCATGGCTAGAATGAACACAAAGATAGTCTCAACACTTTGGTAGAGACACTATAAGAACTCACCTTTTTTATCTTGACGATCTTCAACTAATATTTGTTGGAGGATGTCTTTAGAAAGATAGTGTAACTGACCAAGTTAGCACAAAAAGAAAAAGATTCAAACTTAAAGTTTTGTGGAAAAAAGAATTTAAATATAGCTTACGAAAGATCAAGACCTATTGACTACCATACCAGTTTTAGTGCTACTGTTAGGTTCTGAAAAATTCACGATGCTTTGAGGATTAAATTAGGATATGTCGTCACATAAAATGATTGTGTAATAGCTTGTGTTTCAAAAAAAAAGTTAAATTAGTAAGAGCAGAATTATCCCGTTCATAATTTGAAGATAGTCCCAATGATTGTTGTAGAGATTGAGATGCATTATATATACAATGAAACCAATGAAAATTATACATACTATGAGAGCTTGGTATACATGTTTGAGCATAAAGATTTGATATTCCAATTTACACCACCGAAGGAAACCACTCGATGACTATAAAATTTACTATTTGGTGTTATATGAAAAATGACAATATTAAGCCAGATGCATTGAGAAGCAAATCCATGGGCCATTTGACATATAACGCTTGCAAATATATTTTTGACCTAAGGTGTGCACATACTCGAGGATATGGATATCAAATTAGTGGGAGAAACTCGACAGACATTGTTGGCTTATGTTCAGGCCAAGTCCTTTTTGGTAGAATACATCGAGATCACCTGATACAAGGATGAGAATTGTGTGAATATTGAAATAAGGTTATAGATAGTAAAGACATGGATATGAGTATTGACAGTTATGTCGCTTTTGGAATAATTGGCTGATTATAATGATCAAACATAGATGATGTGAGAGAGGTTATTCTCTAGGAAGTTATAACTCTTAATACATTGTAGATCCTAGATCTTCTAAGACACCTGAAGCACGTGTATTTGATGGAAACTTATAAATAATGATATTGCTAACTTCATTAAAGATGAGTATAAACAACTAATATGACTATTATTACAGTTTAAGATTCCAGGATGGAAATTAAAAGGAGTTACTATTTATCTTATGACCAAGCTACCACGAAACCTTGGAAGTTGACCTCATGTGGGTGTTTATAGATCGGTTTACAAAGTCAGCACACTTCTTACTGTTCAAAAATGTGGTGAAATGGAGAACATCTACAAAAGAAATTTACACAAACAAAAATGTTAGGACTCCATGAGTTTCGGTGTCCATCATATTGGACCGAGTATCACTGTTTACTTCAAGAAATATTGGGTACATGAATAGATCTTAGTATTGCATTTCAGTTGTAGACATACTGGAATTATAAGCATACTGTACAAATCTTAGAGGATGTGTTAAAAACTTGTACTCTTGATTGTAAATGTAGTTGGATGTTTACTTATCAATAGCAAATTTTTCCTACATTAATAACTATCAGTCAAGCTTTCAAAGTACTCTATACAGAGCCTTATATAATAGGTAATGTTGTTTCCCCACCAAATGGTTTAAAGTTGATGAGGATAACGTACTAGAATTTGAGATTAGACTCGGTATAGGAAGTTTTTTACAAGGTCCAGTTAATAAGACAAAAGTTGTTGATAGTAGTTCCAATAGATGAATGTTTTTATTTTACATATTAAAGGAAATGGCATTTAGAGTGCATAATTGGATATTGAATCTTCTCTACGAGCTCCTCAAAGGGAGATGCGAAGTTATGTAAGACAAAGAAAAAGAAGAGAAGGTAAATTGAACTCGAGATAGATAAGACCATATGAGATACTTGACCGTGTAGGAGAAGTGGCATATCATTTAGTACTTCCTCCTGATATGTCCTTGATCTATCCAGTGTTCCATGTTTCTATGTTAAGGAAGTATATCTAAGACTCCTCTCATGTACTTGAAGCACTGACTATACCGATCGATAAGAACTTAACGTATGAAGAGGAACATGTGGCAATTGTGGACAAACAAGTATGAAAGTTAAGGTTAAAAGAAATTGTGTCTGTGAAAGTCTTATGCAGAAGCCATACTATTGAAGAAGCTACTTGGGAGTTGGAAAATGTTATGCGATTCCAGTATCATCTCTTGTTTCAGTCTATAGGTACATACTTACTTTAAATTCAGGGACGAATTTCATAAGGTGTGGAGAACGTATTACCCTATATTAAAAAAATAAGGGCATATATGTCATTTGGTACTGTTTCAAAAAGAAATAAGCTAGTTGGTTGTTATTTTGACCCAATGGAGTTGTTTTAAAATAAAATTTGGGATAATACCCTACTTGGAAAATTGTGTTTGACAGCAATCAAAAGAAAATAAAGAAAGGGGGAATAGGGATAGGGGTCTTCATCAGCGACCGAAATAAAAAAAAAAGAAGAAAAAAGCTGAATCTTTTTTTGTTTTAACAAGATCGAATAGAGAAGGATAGAGAAGAAAGAGTGGAAGTGTAAGGGAGGGGCATACACAAAGGAGAAGGGCGTACGTGTAGATTTTAGCGGGTTGAGGTAAATCTTTGTTGTTTTCATTCTTCTATAACCTCTCCAAGACTATTGGTTTAGGTCATTTACTTTAGGTGTTGAAATCTAATTACTAGAGGCTAATAATTGAGCAGCACAATAGTAGCCGATAACTACTTATAGCATCAGATTGATGGAGTATTGCGAGATCTTTAGAAGAAATTGGAACTCCGCACTTGCTTCCAAGTAAAAGACCTCATGCTGTAGAAAGGTCAATCTTTGGTTACTAAATTTTACTTGAGTTATCTTCCTATGATTATGGATTTTTGTTTTTGGGTACAAAGATAATTTTGATATCGTTAGAAATCAATTGGCAGTGGGTTGTTTCTTGGTCTTAAGCACTAGTTTGGTATACTTCCCAGTAAGGAATGGGAAGAATAAATTGTAAGTAGGTTAAAATTGCTAAGTATATGAACTTATTGATTTATTCTTAGCATGAATAGATATGGTTAGATGAATAAAGAGTTAATCATGAAAACTCGAGGGTTGGGTATTCTACATTATTATGAATTATCTTAAATGAGATTTTAACACGAGACCGATATGATGTGATTATAGATTGACCAATGGAATTCATATGGATTACTAGAGTGATGAGCTTGGTATTTCGACATGAGTATTGTGAGTAGTAATCTTACCATAATTTGTATTTCATAAATTTCATGATTTTTACACGGTTTATAAAGTAAATGTGTTACCGAATGTTTTGAACATGTATGTGGGACAAGTCTTTTACTTGATATGATACTGAAAAGATTATTTGAGATGATCTCATTCTTACAAGATATGATTACTGTTATTGAAAGGTTTTACAGTTATTTGAGAAATACTATTTTAACATGGGAGTGTTACACTTTGAAATGATATGATTTGATAAGATTTAAATGCTCTGTTCAATTTTGAAATGCTTCTACTGATTACAAGAAAAGTATAAATGGGAGTAGACCTTGATTAATCTCGTAGCTAACGATGGGTTTGTTAGATCTGGTGCACTTTGTATTTACAGATTACTGATAAAGCCCTTGCTAGTGGGAAGGTAGAACTAGTATATTGTTACTCATATCCCTCGAATAGGGATCTATTTATATGAATATTTAACTCCTTTATGAGGAGTTCAGTGTTATTGGTTACTTCTTAAAGAGAAGGCCACACTGTTTGCATGATTCGTCCTTGGAAACCTCCCATCTATAAGATTTGATATGGAAATGTTTTTCTGAGTTTACTGTTAAGTATTTACTTTGATGTTGCTTATATGAAGCACATAAGATTGAATATTGTTATTGTTTCTGAAAGACCATTATTTCATCATTATGATAATTATACTAGCATGTTTTCTAACTTGTCCCTCATTAAAATGGTTGTGCTTAAGTATTATTACTCACTGAGCTAGTGTCTCACTCCTCGCTAATTCTTTTTACAGAGAGCTCAGGTGGTATTGAGGAGGATTTCATTAACTAGAGAGTGTGATTTGGTAGCATCTGGTGATCCCCGCATTGCTTCGCGTGGCAAGAGATCTATTGGTTTGTTATGTTTTTTTTAAACTCTTAGAGTCGCTCCATTCGTCATTCCTTTTATTTTAGTCATGATTAGTCTTTCGTATTGTAGTCAAGTGACTAGTTTGGAACTTCTTTTTCTTATTTGGAGATGAATTGGTTTTATTGTATGACAATCAGATCATCGATGGATATTATGTCGTGGCTTATAGTTTCTATTAGTTGTGTTATGATTTTCTGAACAGGGAAAATTCAGGATAGGCCTAGAAACAAAGGAAACTCTTCCCGATTTTTTATAGAATTTTGGTAAGGCTTCCTTTGAGATTCTCCCCCTTAGCGTTGGTGACGTTCTTAACTTGTGGTCGTGACAATAAGGATGGTCTTTCGATATGTTGTCCTTGACCATGTTCAATAGGAGGTGCAAAATTCATAGTGATCTTATCTTGAGTTTTTAGACTCTTTATTAAGATAACCTCGCTCTGATACCATTTGTTGGAATTATGACATTTGTAATTCTATTAAGGAACATGTACTAACTATATGTTCCTTGATTATATAGTAATTTGAAGTAAATAAGTGTGCAAGTCAATAACGCAACAATTCACAACTTCGCTTTTGTTAATTAGAACTTCAAACTACACAACGTTTACACACCTCTATAATCTAAGGAATTATAAACTCTAGTTCCTATACCCAAGACAAAAACCTAAGGTTTAAGTCTTTTAAGGTCGACAAGTTGTACCAACTTGTTAGACCCACCCACGCTCAGAACTCACTTGTAATTAAAATAATTAACTAAATCATCAGATGAATAATAATATTATCAATCTATCTTACGCTCCACTCCAAGATAAATACAAGATTCTCTCAATCTCTAATCATGTTTTGCTTGTTCCTCACTTTGTAAGTTCGCAAGTCTTTTTATAGAAAACCCTTCTCGTGATATAGACTGACAGACCCTTCCTTCTTTGACTTGAACTTGAAACGTTTGACATGTTTCCTAATCCTTATAGGACTTAGAAGTACTTTAAACTACTCCTACACGGTTGCGCTTATATTTACCATCATATTCACCTTTTCCGAATCATATTAGGTTAACGCAAGTTCATGTTGAATCAACTTGTTCCATGCATCTTGTCAGTCTTCAAAATTCTAATTTATACGAATCTAACAAATAAGACAAATAAATTGAAATAAATTGAGCATATAAATTAACTTCATGTCCTAATTAGGAAATTTAAATTGTTTCAATCACTTGTGTTGATATATACTCAACATTTACCCCATTTGATCATTCATTTTCATTGCATAGTAAATGTCATGCCCCAAAGCTACCCCAGGGCGTAAACACGGGACCTAGGATCACGAGTGACCCCAAGCTAACCCTGAGCCGGCATATCATAAGCATACTAGATAAATTGAAGTAAGAAAGTACTATGCGGAAGCTTAAATCATCATATAACTGAAATGATGGGGAATACCCATTACTATATAAAATAAATAATCTGTGAGTTTAATGACAACTGAAATATCAAACTCCAAAGCTAAAATTGAATCTAACTATATCTGAAATAAAGCCTCTAACTGACTAGAGATGTTGGGACATACCCCAGCTAAATCTAACAAACACTGAAACTAAAGACTAAAAGTAAAAGAAACATGTATGTCAACCTCGGAGAATGAGGACTCACGAGTGATATTGTTGAGCTGAAGATCGGGAACCGATCTATGCGTGCTCTAAATGTTGAGGACCTGAACCTACATCATGAGAAAATGTAGCGCAGAGTATGCGTCGGTACTTGAAAGGTACTGAGCATGCAGGATAGAATAAAGCTAAACAATATACATAACCGAACAAAGCATAAAACTGAGAAATGATATAAGATCACCATGATACTATACTGAAAATACTGAACATGAACTATATGAATACAATGACCAAGTTTATACATGTTGAAACTGAATATTAAACTATAACTGGTAACCTGGTCAATGCACTACAATATTACTTTGGGAGCTACTAATAACCAACATAAAACCACGTGAGCTTTACGTGGAGTCTGATGTATAGGCCCCATCGAGAGGACCCAATATACCCTGCCAGAGGTATAGATGCTTGACTGGCGTGATTACTTAAACTGATGCCCATAGAGGGAACTTATAAACCTATGGGGGAACTTAGTTCTGGGACTATGAGGGTGACTAACCCTAGTCCAACTCGGTATAAAGTCTACTCCCAACTAAATATGTGTAAATTATAACAAAACTGGAGTAATTGGATAGCTCAAAAATCTGACATGCAAATCTAAAAATGCAACATTAATTTATGATAATGAGACATTCAAAAATTGAGGCATGTATATCTCTTTATCTGTCCTAGCTAATGTAATTCATAAACTAAAAGAACTACATAACTAGGGTTCTGAGTTTATGCAAGAATCTATGCAAATACAATACTAAGACATGATAATCTGATTAGGAATACTATAACAACTAATTCACAACAATTTTGTAAGGTTTGAGAAACCCTACGTCTGAACATGATATTGAGAATTAAGAATCTGACTGAATAATAGGGATCCAATGGGTGAAAGGAACCTACTAGTGAAATCCTGCATACCTGGTGACAAAATTCACAGAGAAATCTTTCGATTTCGGTGTTGGAACTGAAAAAAAACCTTACTGCATTTTCTTGAAGGGTTGCTCGTCTTTCTCCCTCTGTTTTGCTCTAAGATCGATGATTATTTGGTGAATGATCAATTAAGATAAGTTCTAATTAAGTGACTAGGCTAAAACTGACAAAAACTACGTAGTTTAGGGGTTAAACGACGTAGTTTAAGGGTCCAACGCATAGGGAAAAGACCCAACGACCCCTGACTTAAAAGTCTGACGCAACTGATCACAGCCCCTCTGACGGACCGTAAAAGGGACCAAACCGTCCCGCTGGTCTTGGTCCTTGGTCTAGTAGTTGTTGGTTTTTGGGACGAGCTTCTATGGACACCACCACGGTCCGTTGTCAGGACCTCGGTCCATAAAGGGTCCCATGGTCTGATGTCTGGGCCTGGTGGATTCTGCATGGCTCCCATGAGCACCAGTATGGCCCGTGATGTGGTCCACCTCTGCTGGAAAGGTGTTAAGTTCATAGGCAGGTCGACGGTCCATGGTCCCTCTCACGGTCCGTGAACCCTGTCGTGGTTCACTGGTTCTGGTGATTTTCTGTTGTATTTTCTACGTCTGGTTTCCAAGGTAATACAATATCTCCCCCTTGGGAGCATTTGTCCTTGAATGAAGTCTAAACTAGCTGGATAGAGAGGGAAAGAGTTACAAATCCTACCACTAATTACTAGAAACTGATTTCTAACTGAACTAAGTTCCAAGAACATGCAAATACGCTGAAAATGCAAGTATAAACGGAAAGAACATGATACTAAGACTGAATCTATGCATGAGTAACAGAAATACTGGAGAGGAACTATTACCTCAAGCTGGAATGGAATCGGAAGAAAGAGATGAGGATACATGTCCTTCATGGCTGCTTCTGCTTCCCAAGTAGCTCCCTCTATGGACTGACTCCTCCACAAAAAGCTTAACTGTAGCGACTTCTTTGTTTCTCAGCCTTCGAACCTGACAATCAAGAATATGAACTGGCACATCCTCATGAGTGAGACTATCCTTCACAGACACACTTTCCAATGGTACTATAGATATTTGATCACCCACACACTTTTTCAACAACGAGATGTGAAAGACCAGATGCACTGCTGCTAGTTCTGCTGGAAACTCTAACTCATAAGCTACTTTACCAACTCTTTTCAAGATCTTGTAAGGGCCTACATATCTAGGACTGAGCTTCTCTTTTTTGCCAAATCTAATCACCCCCTTCATAGGTGACTTTCAGGAAAACCCAATCATCGACTTGGAACTCCAAGTCCCTTCTCCTTACATCTGCATAGGACTTCTGACGACTGTGAGTTGCCTTAAGTCTATCTCAAATGAGCTGAACTTTTTCCATGGCATCATGAACCGAATCTGATCCTATCAAGGCTTCTTCACCTACTTCAAACCAACCAACTGGAGATCCACATCTACACCCATACAATGCCTCATAAGAGGCCATCTGAATGTTGGAATGGTAACTATTATTTTAGGTGAACTCTATAAGAGGAAGGTGATCATTCCAAATACCCTTGAAATCGATTACGCAAGATCTCAACATTTCCTCTAAGGTCTGAATGGTACGCTATGCCTGACCATCCTTTTGTGGATGAAATGATGTGCTAAGATTAACCTGAGTACCAAGACCTTTCTGAAATAACTTCCATAAATGAGAGGTAAATTGAGGACCCCTATATGAGATTATAGACAAAGGAACTCCATACAATCTGACTATATCATTAATGTAAAGCTTAGTGTAGTCCTTCACCGAATCTATAGTCTTGATAGTCAAAAAGTGTGCGGACTAAGTAACTCTGTCAACTATCACCCAAATAGAGATATGTTGTCTGCGAGTATAAGGTAAACCTGTGATGAAGTCCATGTTAATCACTTCCCACTTCCATGTAGAAATGTTAATATCTTGGGTCATACCTCTTGGTTTCTGATGTTCTACCTTCACTTGCTGGCAATTAGGGCACTTAGCCACAAAATCTGCTATATCCCTTTTCATGCCATTCCACCAAAAGACTTCCCGTAGATCACAGTACATCTTAGTGGTACTTGGATGAATATAATACCTGGAGTTATGGGCTTCTGCAAGAATCTGTTGTCTCAACTTACCCACCTTAGGAACACATAATTGACCTTGATAGCGAAGCACACCATTTCCCCCTTAGGAGAAGACCTCAATTCTATGCTGATGAACTGCACCCTTCACTTGAAGAAATATCAGATCACTGTCCTGCTTTTCCTTAACCCCCACTACCAATGAAGATTCTCACCCATTTAGAACCGTTACACCACCATCTGATATGCTCATAAGGAAAACTCCCAAGCGAGCAAGCCTGTGAACATCCTTTGCTAGTTCATTTCTTTCTTCCTCAACATGTGCTACACTACCCATAGATACTCTACTAAGACTGTTTCTTACTAAATTGGCCTTACTTGGATTGTAAAGCACATTCATATCATTGTCTTTCAGGAACTCAAGCCATCTCATCTGGAAAAGATTGAATGCTTTCTGGGTGAACACATACTGAAGGCTCTTATGGTCTGTGAAAACATCTACATGAACACCATACAAGTTATGTATGTAAATCGTAAGTGCAAACACCAGTGCTGCAAGCTCGAGGTCATGAGTCAGATAGTTTTTGTAACGACCCTCAAAATAAAGTAGGATAAAGTAGAGCCTCACATGGGTTTTATGCACTAATAACTTTTTAAAATAATGAAGAATAGCCTTCTTAGTTGGTTTTAAAGAGTTTGGAAGTCGAATGTCAAGGGACGACCAAGACGTTCGGAAACTAGTCTTTTACGTGTTGGTGTGTTCTAGTATGTTGTTCATGTTTTTATTTGTTGTTTGGAGTCTAAAATAAGTGGAGGTGACCCTAGTATCTTAATAAATGTTTTTAGGGTCAAAATGTTCAGGTACGACTCCCCGGGACAACCCTAAGGGTCCCCGAGGAGGACCCCAACCCTTGGCAAAACAAGCTGCCATGGCATCTTGATGTTGTTCATGGAGGGAGTGGCTCCGCGTCGCAGACCTACTCCACCAAGGGCCAAAAGTTTGGTCCTCGTCGTGGACATGTCGCGGACTCTACTTTCTCGGAATTTAATTTCTAGAAACTTATGGGAACACCTCCGCGTCGCGAACTTATTTCTCGACAAAATCTGCGAAAATAAAACTCAAGTTTGACTTGTTTAAAAGGTCCAACTAAGTGAGGGGTAGTTTGGGTACTTTGGGGAATTATTAGAAACGGTTATTCTACCTAATTTAGGGTATTTTAAGTTGGTTAAAACCCCAAAAACCTAGAATTAGACCCCATTCTTCAAATTGACCCTTCCCTCTCAAAAATAGATTCTCTCAAAAACTCTATTGAAGACCTTGATGAAGCTCAAGCTAGAAGATGGGTTTTCAACTGATTTCTTCTTCAATTTCATGGGTCTTCGATAATTAAGGTATGGTAACTCTTGATTCTTGAATAACCTCTCATTCAAGGAGTTCTATCAAAGATTTTCAAAAGTTATTCAAAGACCAAAATTCCCAATTTTCAATCTAAACATGGGTCCTTTGTCAAACGATTTTCTAAATCATTCTATTGATGAATTAATGTGGAATTAAGG
>JAJOOR010015509.1:0-51858 GCA_036250505.1 Solanum acaule
TTTTGCTATGTATAAGACTTTTCTTTTTAGTTATGTTTTGACTATGAGGGTGAGCCCGGTAGTTTGTCTTGGCCCCCGCTAAGTACTCATGTTTAGAGGTGGTGTTGGACAAGTTGTGTATTATGCTATGAGCTTGACTTTTCTTTGATTATGCTTATTGCTCATGGTCATTTATTTGCTTCCGCAACCAAGGATGTGTAATGATACGCTATGAGGCTTATTTGGGGTTCCTTCGGGTTCCCCATTCGCCGGTCACGTCTAGGCCCTAGGCTTGGGTCGTGACAAAAACCAAGCTAATCATCTTGCTAACATAACTACATTATGCTAAACCAAGCTACCATGGAAAGCATACTATCATACAGGTCGAAGCTATTCAAGTAAGAGTACTATTGCTCCATCCTAGCTACCAATGAAATGGTTTAGCCTAACCAAGTCATGCTACCATGCAAGAATTCTATGATGCTAGTGCAGGCTAACCTTAGGAAGGGTATTATTCCTCAATCCAAGGCAACCTATGAAATCTCCTACTCAAGCTACCAAGAAGTGGTCTTGTCTTTCCAAGTAAAGCTATTCATGAGGGATTCCATAACACAATTTCAAGCTAACATAACTAAACATTCTTTGATTAATTTTAGGTGAGCAAGCCTTTCAACTTAGAATCATTCTATGTGAGAGAACCTTTCATCTCCTATCATATTCATGCATAGGTGTGTGAGTGAGAATTCATAATCATAGACACTTCACTCTCAATGTGTTCTTAAAGCATTCTCATAGAATTCATAAAACATGCATAATTCTCATACTTTTAACTCCTTGATGTTCAAGTCTCTCTTTCAATCATCACATCTTGAATTACTACATTAGACATGGATATCATCATAACTCAAGTGATTCTATCACTTCGTACGTGCTCAACAAAATTTCAATGAACCTATATGAAATATATACTCAGGGAATACATTCAAGGAGGAACACTTAACTCCGAGCTAAATCATGTTTATCTATTAATCTCAGGAAGTCTATGTGCAACTCATACTAATGCATTACAACATGAGGAATATCTATCATATAAACTCATCTTCAGAAGTTTACATGAACATGCATAACATAAGTAAATCATGGAAACATCTAAAACACACATGACTCCAAAACATAATACAACTAACAGGAACTTATCATCTCAAGCTAAAGGAGGAATAGAAGGAAAACATAAGGATATCGAGACATCTCATTGGCCTCGGCCTCCCAAGTAGCACCTTCAACTAACATCCTTCAAATATCATATGAGCCTACAAGACGGGGACTAAACTTCCAAAACTCACGACACCTCTCAAGGTGAGAATTTCAAGCAAACCTAAATCATGAACATTAATAAAACGCAACAACCTTGCTAACTAAGCACATCATCTCCCCCTTAGGAGTAAGCTTAAATGGACTTTTAAGCATCACTTTCTTTCAATTCTAAGGTCGGATCTAAACATTACTAAGCTTTCACATCCATCACATAAGATGACTCTAGACCATAGTGAACTATACCACTACCACCCTTTTATAAGAGTCTACTAATTACCATATCAAGGTATTATCAAAACACTCTACTCATCAAATCTTTCAATATACCCAAAATTCGTAATGACCATATCGAGTTCTATCCTCCATTCTAAACCTATTTTAGTGGTAACCCGACCTAAGGTCAACCTTAGAAAAGCAACTAGCTTCTTAGAGTTGGTCAACACTTAAAGATCTATTTCTCTCACCCAAACTAGGTGATTAAGGAAATTCTTAGAAATCATCCTTCTAGCTTTCATATAAGAAACATACTTACCTCTAGGCATAGAATTTCTCCCTTACATTCTAGGATAGGCTCATTCGGAAACTGAAATGTGACAACACGGGTTCTACAATCACTTGCATCATAACATTAATACTACCAATCGATCCCAATGAGGACATCTAAATCAAGCATATCAAGTCCTATCTAGTAACATACCCATAATTTGCATCACAACCAACATTTTCACCCTCGCTTCTTGTAAAATGAGCCCTTCGAGTTGTCATATCCTGAAGACCATCAGATAAGGAGTAGGAGAGAGACCTAATAGAGTTAAACTTTATGGCATGACTTAGAGAATGAAGAAGTGAAGTTTCCTAAGAATCTAGTAGCCTCTTACTCATAAATGTGGCGTGCTTCACACTTATAAACAAGACTCTACTAGACGTGGTTTGAGACATCCTAGAACCATTCTAAACCGTGTGCTTTGATACAAAGTTTGTCACGACCCAGGGGTACCCCCTAGATGTAATAAGGCATACTCGACCCCGAAGGGGTCTCATACAAGCCCCTTAGCATATCATAACATAAGATAATAGAAAATTTCAGAAATTTTTAAAAAAAATTATAACTATCGAAGTCTCATAAAACGAAGCGGAAGTTTACTACAATTATCTCAAACCATCTAAAACATGAACATCTTTGGGACGTAGCCCATAAAATCGTCTAAACATAAACTAAAAGAACATAAAGGAAATGGTGGTTATATTCTCAAATTCTATAAGGACTTACCAATCTTCAACTCCTTCCACTACTAGGAACCTAGCCACGGGGATGAAACTTAATATCGCCGGACCCTACATTTAATAAGAATGTAGGCAGCAGTATGCATTAGTAAAAAATGTACTAATATTATAGCTAACATAACATCATAAGAGACTAAGAACTTTGTCCTAAGCATACTCTGCAACATAGGCATAATATAAGCATTAGTAAACATAAGGCATAAACCATAAACATAAGAGATACATCATATTCATAAGCATAATCAATACTTAGATCTTCATAACATAAGAGAACTATTTCTGAAGTAACCTCAAAGCATACGTGTGTAATGCATGGATAAGACCTCATAATCTCAACCATACTAAGTACCAATTTTAGGCCATAATAATCATACTTACCATCTTTAGATCTCATCCTTAGCTTAATTCTCTTAGACAAGGGAATCTTTACATTTAGTCCAACATATCATAGAAGGCAACTATAGAAACAATTTAAGCTAATCATACAACACACAGGAGAACACTTTATAAGTAGCTTCAAGTCATACTTTTGCAATTCATGGGTAAGACCCCATATTCCCACCCATACTAAGTAACACTTTAGGTCATCATAAATAAAGGATTACTATTCATCATTTCTAGGCTACCAAGGAATAGAACCATATTGGGCTAGACCAAGCTACCACATAAATGATACTATCATGCAATTCCAAGTTAATCAAGGAAGAGTACTATTACTAAAACAAAGCTAATGATCTTCCTAACATAACTACATTATGTTAAACCAAGCTACCGTGGAAAGCATACTATCATGCAAGTCCAAGCTATTCAAGGAAAAGTACTATTGCTCCATCCTAGCTACCAATGAAATGGTTTGGCCTAACCAAGTCATGCTACCATGCAAGCATTCTATGATGCTAGTGCAAGCTAACCTTAGGAAGGGTGTGATTTCTCAATACAAGGTTTCAACGAGATCTCCTACTCAAGCTACCATGAAGGGGTCTTGTCTTACCAAGTCAAGCTATTCATGAAGGGATTTCATAACACAACTTCAAGCTAATATAACTAAACATGCTTTGATTCATTTTAGGTGAGAAAGCCTTTCAACCTAGAATCATTCTATGTGAGAGAACCTTTCATCTCCTATCATATTCATACATGGGTGTGTGAGTTCGAATATCCTTTAAACAAAAAAACAACAACATCATAATCATAGACACTTCACTCTCAAAGAGTTCTTAAAGCATTTTTATATAATTCATAAAACATGCATAATTCTCATACTTTTACCTCCTTGCGTTTCAAGTCTCTCTTTCAATCATCACATCTAGAATTTCTACATTAGACATTAATATCCTCATAACTCAAGTGATTCTATCGTTAACACCCTAGAAACTAGTAGGCTAAACTATAGCTACGTTTGAGGGTTAGAGTCATGGAGGTGGCCTAGGGCCAAGGGCCAAGGCTTCCCAAGCCTTGCCAAGGCACTGCCCCAAGACCATGAGTGCCTTCATGACTAGTGGTGGTCACCACAAGTCATGGTTCCACTCGTGGAGGTAGAGGCAGTAGCCTCTTTAAGGCTGCCTCAAATTGGCTTCTCCACACAAGCCACTTCACGGCTCGTGAAGCCTTAGACAACTCGTGGGAGTGTGCTTGATCATGCCTTAGTTGTTGATGTTTGATGTAGAAGTAGCTTAGCCACTGCCTCAAGGTCCATAAGAGGGACCACAGCTCGAGGCTTGCTCCATGGCTCGTTGAGCCCCTTGTGAAGATGCCTTAGGCTTTGGGCTAAAGGCACTAGTTGCCTAGCCACTGCCACAAGTCCACGAAGGGGACCACGGCTCGTGGTCATGACCATGGCTTGTGGAGCTGCACATTGTCCTTGGCAGCTCACTTTAGGTGAGAATTATTTTGGGAAATTATGGTTTAAGTCCAATCAAAGTGAAGTCATTTTGGGTAAGTTTAGGGTCACTATATAAGTCGTTTTATGTCAAATTCACCCAAACTAAGTAATATTTTTAGAAAACCAAATATTTCCCAAAGTTCATCTCATCTCTAAAACTTCTCTCTAGAACTTCAAGGAAGAAGAAGAAGAAGGAAGTTTAGGCTAGGGTTCAAGAAGCAATGTTTTCTACTCAATTTCATTGTATTCCATTGCTAAGGTATGGTATTCATTGATCCATGGTAAGCCTTCATCCATGGAGTCCCTTCAAAACCCCAGTTTCTAAGATAAAAATCCCACAAAAAGTTATGGTTTGTCTCCAATTCATGGGTTCATTTCAAAAACATTTCTAATGATTTATTCTAGTTTTCATGTCGAAATCCCCGAATCCATGAAACCCCCATATTACTCAATTATGATCTTGTGATGTGGGTTTGTTGATTATAGAGGAATATTATGACATTATGCTTGTGATAGTTGGGTTACTTGAATTATGTTACTATCCATGTCTAATTTAGTTATTCTAGATGTGTTGATGAAAATATGATCTTTGATCCTCGAAGGACAAGTTATGAGAATTATGCATGATTTATGAAGTTTAGTATATGCTTTAAGAACACGTTGAGATTAAAGTGATTATTCTTATGATCTAGTTGTTGTGTTGTTGGATGGTTATCCTCTTAAACACACCTATGTATGAATATGATATGATATGATGTGAAAGGTTTTCTCACAATATGATGATTCTAAGGTTAAAAGGTTATTCTTACCTATTGAATGTATGAGCTATTGTATGAATTATGTTGGATTGAGTGTCGAGGCATTCCTCCATGAATATGAACTTAAGTAAATACTTAACATGTAATCCATGGGAATTAATACTTAGCACCGAGTGGATATGAATATGAGATAAAAGCTTATACACTAGTTAAGTCCAGCTTCCCAATGAAAGCTTTTACACTAGTTGAGTCCGGATTTCCAAATGGGTTCCATTTACCTTAGTTGAGTCCGGGTTCCTAAAGTATGTATCTCATGAGATGGAAACCTTCTACCTTAGTTGAGTCTGGATTTCAAGTAGTAATCTCCTTATCCCATAAACTATGTGCCCCCATAGGTTATTTAGCTAGAGGATCCACCTAAGCTAAGTGTATGGTTCTACCTTAGGCAAGTAGGACAAACCCTTTTCAGTGTGGGGTAGAAACCGGATTCCATGTTAAGCTCACATGTTCTATGTCTATTAAGGCTTATCCCCATTATGATAATAGAATGAACAAGGCTATGAATTATGAGTTATATTTAATCAAGAGGCTATACTTAGTATGGGTGAGATTATGGGATCTTATTCATGCATTGCACAGGTATGATTTGAGGGTATATATGATATGTTCCTCTTATGATATGATGATCTATGAGTTGATTATGCTTATGACTTATGCTTTTCCATTATCTTTAAAATGATGCTTTAACTTAGTAAATTGCATGCATTCAACTAAAATTTCCCTTCTAGCACATTTTCATGATTTTATGCATGGCTATCATACTTAGTGTATTCTCTTAATAACCCATATTTTCCAATATTTTCCCCAAGTGTAGGGTCCGGTTCTCAAGGTGGTCATCATTGTGGCTAGAGCTTGGATTTACTCATTTCTCCATGCTTGTTTATGAGTCCTCATGATTCGAGGATGGACGTTTCCATTTACTAGTTTCATTCTTGTATTTGACTCTCAGATTATATTGTATAGGTTGTGACCCTATTTGATTCAACTATTGGAATAGATGGATAATTGAGACAAGTCTAGACTTTTGCTTTCTTTTATGAAAATTTTGGTCTTGAAATGCAATTTTACTCTTTATTATTCTATGCTTATGTTATGATATGCTAAGTGGTTTACATGGGGCCTTTCGGGGTTCTATGTGCCTTATTACGTCTAGGGGGTACCCTTGGGTCATGACACTATCACTTCATACAATAAAAATTAATGAGGTAGATTAGGATGGTAAGGTTCTTCCACAACAACTATATCTATAGTCTTCCACCCTCATGGAAGCTTTACTCTAAAAGCCCTAGGAATCAACATACCTCACTACAAGCCTTACGGTCAAAGTTTTACTTCTTACAATCCTGACATAGGCCTAGATCACAAGACATTCTAATCATATGCTTAATTCTTAAGCAATTCTAGTCATATATCATCATAAAGGCTAAATCTCAAGCATTACTTATTATGATCTATCATATATAATTTAATCTAATCCAATTCATTTCGACATGCTTTTTCTTTCAAGAAATTACTACACATATCATCGACCCTAGAAGATCCTCTCTAAATCCTCAATTTCATCTTTCAAGGAATAAACCCATATTTCTTCAATTCCATCAATTAGACTAGGGTTAGGCATAGAAAACATGTAATTTCATCATAATAACATGATTCACTACTAATTCAATCATAAATAATCAGTATCCATTCAATTGGATCAACCTACATCATAACCCACAACATTGAAGAAACCCTAACTTGAATTGCGGAACTCTTCATAAAATTGGGGAATTGTAAGGGGGTCCATGGGTGGAAGAATCCATGGATGAATAAGCTTTCATACCTTTAATACAAATCCCTCACAAAGCTTGTAATATTGGAGGAATTTAACGTAGTTTGACTCTCTTCTTCTTCTTCTTCACTTTCTACAGAGAGAATATTTGAGAGGATGAACTTGAGGATTCTTTTGGGGGCTTTAGAATTAATGACTTAATTGGTGAGTTTAATGGTTTAGAAATGCTTATATAGGTGTACTAAGACCATACAAAATGACCTCACCTTATTCCCACTAAGATAGGATTTTACTAAAACGACCCTCACTAGGTAGCCTAGTGTCAGGCACCACCGAAGGGTTAGTGAGATGTGGTCCTTACCATGAGTCGTGGTCCTGCCCTTGGTCCTTAGGCAGTGTCTATGCTAGGGTGTCTTGGCCTCAAAAACTATAACGCATCTTCACGAGCCTTTCCACGAGCCGTGGTCTTCACCACTGGCCGTGAAGTGGCTCGTGAAGGTGAGCCATTCTTGGGCACTCAAGGTAGCTACTTCCTTAGCCACCACGAGCCATGTTGGTCAGCACAAGCCGTGGTGGTGGTCGTGAAGTGGGGTATTCCTAGGAAACCTTGGGGCAGCCTTGGCTCTTGGCTTGGGCCATGCCCCTTGGACTTGGCTCTTGTTGCCATCACACTTAGCCCTAGTTGGCCTACTAAACTACGGGGTGTTACAGATGATGTTGTGTTGTGAAAATATATTCTCATAAAAAAATACTAGCATGATGTGAAAAGTTTTCTTCCATAGAAAGGATTCTTAGGTTGAAAGGGTTTCTCACCTAATTGAAACAAACACAGGGAGCTAACTTAATAAAACTAGCTTGGTTAGGTTATCCAAGGGCACGATCCCTTGAATAATGAAATCAAGTAAGAAATGACTATTCCATGGAATTTATGCTTACCACTAAGAGGATATTGATGATGAGATGGAATCTCTCCCATTAGTAGTGGCTGGGTTTCTAGAGGCAATCTCATGAGATAGAAGCTCTCACATTATTAGATGTCGGGTTTCAAGTAGCAATCTCCTTATCCCTTAACTATCTCCCCTCCATTGGTTGATTAGCTAGTGGATCCACTTAAGCTAGAAGTTCATGGTCCTTACCTTGGGCAAGGAGGACAACCCTTTTCGTTGTGGGAGACACCAGTGGATTATGTTATAGCTCACATGGTCTCTATGACGGTTAAGGAAAATTCCCCACAAGTAACAAGGAAATATGGCTACTTCAAGAAGTATCGCATATGAGTTCAAATATTTTAAAGATGAAGTTAGATTACATTGATTATGGTTTATGACTTATGTTTTATAACTCTTTTATATCCTGTTTTAGCTTGGGTCAATTGCATGTCATGAAATGAAATGTCCCTTTTTAGCATGATTTAAATTTTTTATGCATGGCTATCATACTTGGTACATTATTTTGTACTAACGCATACTCTTGCCTACATTTTTCTCAGTGTAGGGTCCGGCAGTCAGGGTTCTCCTTTTCGTGGCTAGTGAGTGATTTGATTGATTCCCAAGCTTTGGTTAGTCCTCATGCTTCGAGGACAGAGTTTATTATTTTCACTTTCTTTCATGTATTTTCTCTTTTGAAGATAATGTATGGGCTAGGCCCGGTTTCACTCTATTGTATTAGATGGCTATGATGAGACAAGTGTATTAAACTTTCGCTTTGCTTTTATAAGATGTTTTGGACTTTGACTATTGTTTTACTCTTATTGTTCTATTTATTATGTTATGAGAGCTATGTAGCTTGTTATGGACACCTTCGGGGTTCTATACACCATGTTACATCTAGGGGATACCCCTGGGTCGTGACACTTACACTACTGCTATAAGAATTCAGGACTTTGCTTGGATGAACCCTCAGGAGTTTCATGGGTCTAAGTCAGAAGAGGATCCGCAAGAGTTTCTTGATGAGATCTAGAAGGTAACACAAATTGTGGGTGTTCCTCCATTCAAGAGTGCATGTTTGGCTGCCCTATTACTTGAATGGAGTGGCTTACACTTAGTATCATTTGTGGAAGGGTAGTAACTTAGTTCATATAGGTCGATTTATTTCTTACCGTAAGGCTAGGAAGAAGATCTCTAAAGGGTATATCTATCATCTCGTTCCTCTTAAGGATTTAAACTCCAAAACCTAAACTCTTGAGTCACTCCCACTCGTAAATGAGTTTTCAGAAGTGTTCCCATAGGATCTTACCGGAGTTGCTCCCGAAATGGAAATCAACTTCAGAATAAATCTTCTTCTAGATACCCAGCCCATTTCGATTCCTCCTTACATAATGGCTCTAGTTGAGCTAAAAGTATTCAAAGAGCAGTTAAAAGACCTTCTAGATAAAGGCTTCATAAGACCCAACATCTCTTCATAGGGTGCTCTAGTGTTTTTCGTAAGGAAGATAGACGGTTCTCGTAGGATGTGCATTGACTATTGTCAGTTAAGCAAAGTCCTAATCAAGAATAAATATCCCATCCCTAAGATTGGCGACTTGTTCGACCAACTTTAGGTTGCTAGTTGCTTTTCTAAGATAGACCTCAGACCCGGCTATCATCATCTCAGAGTTAGAAATAGTGACATCTCGAAGACGATCTTCATGACTCGGTATGGTCACTATGAATTTGTAGTTATGTCTTTTGGACTAACAAATGCTCCTAAAATTTTCATGGACTAAATGAACAGGGTGTTCAAAACATCTTTGGACTTGTTCATCATCGTCCTTATTGATGATACTCAGATTTATTCTCGTTGTAAGGAAGAGCGTGCGACTCATTTTAGAGTTGTTTTGCAAACCCTCAAAGATCGCCAACTATTGACTAAGTTCAACAAATGTGATTTTTTGTTATAATCTATCGCATTCCTTGGTCATGTGGTATCCAGCAAAGGGATCTGAGTGGATTCTCAGAAAATTGAGGATGTACAACATTGACCCAGAACCACCTTTCCAACATATATCAGATGTTTTTGAGTTTGGCCGGCTATTATAAGAGGTTTGTTGAAGTATTTTCATCCATATATTCCCCATTGACTAAGTTGACTCAAAAGAAGGTCAAATTTCAGTGGTCAAATGAGTGGGAGAAAAGCTTCTCAGAACTGATGACTAGGCTAACTACAGATCCCATCTGACTCTACCATATGGTTCAGACGGTTATGTGATTCCTCCAAGGTCGGCCTAGGTTGTATGTTGATGCAACAAGGTAAGGTCATAGCCTATGCTTCTAGATAGCTTAAGGTCCACGAGAAGAATTACCCAACTCATGACCTCGAACATGCAACCGTAGTATTTTCGCTAATGATATGGAGACATTACTTGTATGGTGTTCATAGATCATAAGAGCCTCCAATATGTGTTCACCTAGAAATAGTTCAATCTTCATCGAAGGAGATGACTTTAATTTCTTAAAGACTATGACATGAAGGTGATTTACCGTCCTAGTAGGAAAATGTACTGGCTGACGCTCTCAGCAGACTATCTATGGGTAGTGTAGCACATGTTGAGGAAGGAAATAAAGAGTAAGCTAAATATGTTCACCTATTACGAGCTTGCCTTACGAACATGTCCGACGATGGTGTGATAGTTCAGAATTGATCTAAATCCTCATTGTAGCGAAGGTTAAGTAAAAATAGGATAGCGATCCTCTATTACTTTACTTGAAAGGTCAAGTTCATTAGCAATAAGTTGAGGTTTTCTCCAAGGGGGAGATGGTGTACTTCGTTACTAGGGTCGCTTATGTGTTCTAAATATGGGTGAGTTGAGGTAGCAGATCCCTACAAAAGCACATAGTTGTAGATATTCTATTCATCCAGGTGCCACTAAGAAATATCGTGATATATGGGATGTCTTTTAGTGGAACGGCATGAAGAGAGACATAGTTGACTTTGTGGCTAAATGTCCTAACTTCAACATGCTAAGGTAGAACACTAGAAACCAGGAGGTATGACTTAAGAGATTTACATTCCTATATGGAAGTGGGAAGTGATAAATATGGACTTCATAACGGGTTTATCTCGTACTCACACACAACATGCCTCTATTTGGGTGATAGTGGACAGAGTTACTAACCCAACTCACTTCTTAGTTGTCAAGATTACAGATTTAGTGGAGGACTATGCCAAACCGTACATCAGTGATATAGTCCGGTTGTATGGGGTTCCCTTGTCTATCATATCGGATTGAGGTCCTCAGTTTACCTCTCATTTCTAGAAATTGTTTCAGAAAGGTCTTGGTACTCAGTTAAATCTCAGTACAACATTTCATCCATAGACAAATGGTCACTTAGAGCGTACCATTTAGACCTAAGAGGACATGTTGAGAGCTTGCATTATGGATTTCAAGGGTAGTTGGTATGATCATCTATCTCTCATAGAGTTCGTTCATATAATAGCTTTCATTTCAGTATACAGATGGCCTAGTATGAGGTACTATATAGGGGTAGATAAAGTCCCTGATTGGTTGGCTTGAAGTAGGTGAAACAACCTTGATTTATCTAGATTAGATTCATGAGTCTATGGACAAAGTTCATCACATCAGAGATAGACTAAAGATAGCTCAAAGTCGTCAGAAGTCTTATGAAGATGTGAGGAGAAATGAATTAGAGTTTGAAATCGATGATTGGATTTTCCTGACGGTGTCACCTATGAAATGGGTGATGAGATTTGGAAAATAGGGAAGCTTAATCCTAGATATGTAGGTCATTACAGAATCTTGAAAAGGGTTGGTAATGTGGCTTGTAAGTTAGAGTTGCCACCAGAACTAGTAGTGGTTCACCAAGTCTTTCACATTTCCTTGTTGAAGAAGTGTGTGGATGATCTGGCATCGATAGTACCATTGGAGAGTGTGTCTATGAAGGATAGTCTCACTTATGAAGAGGTTCCAGTGTAGATTCTTGACCGTCGCGTTCGTAGGTTAAGAAATAAGGAAGTTGCTTTAGTGAAGGTTTTGTGGAAGAGTGAGTCCGTAGAGGGAACTACTTGTTAGCGGAAGCAGCCACGATGGCCAAATATTCTCACCCATTTCCTTTTGAATTCGTTTCAGCTTGAGGTACTAGTTCCTCTCTAGTCTCTCTCAGTTTACTCTTATTTAGTCTCAATATCATGTTTCCTCAGTTATTCTTGCATTTCAGCATATTGGCATGTTCATGGAACTCAGTTCAGTTAGATATCAGTTTCTAGTACTTAGTGGTAGAGATTACAGTCCCTTTCCCTACATACTCAGCTTGTTTAGAATTCATTTGAGGACGAATGTTCCTAAGGGGGAGATATTGTAACACCTCTTATTTGAGAAGATGGAAACAAATTGCAGCTTTCCACGGACCGTAGGTGGGGTCCCTTTATTGGGATCCCGACTTAGGGGTCACTAATCCCACCCACAGCCAATCAGTACGGTCGGTGGTCTGTCCTATGGACCGGAGGTAAGGGTCAACAACTATTTAGAGCAAAATGGTTTTTGGGTCAACCTCAAACGGTCATATCTTTGAGTACAAAATGAATTAGGTGGCCCGTGACCTACCAAATTAAAGTTAATGTATTCCTCTTTCTAACGCCACAAAGTTTGCTAAAATCCAAGATTGGATTAAAAAGTAATGCTCATTTTAGTGAAGCCCTATCAAGCAGAGAACAAACCACCACCTAGATGACGGGCAGTGGTTCAAACGACGGCCCATCAGTCCTCTCGTGAGTGGCACCTTTTAGGTTTAAGTTTGGGTCATTATTGTCTTTTCCCCTATGCTTTGGGCACTTAAACTTAGTTGTTTGATGCCTAAACTACGTTGATTTACTCGGTCTAAGACAAATAATCTAATCACAGATTCCTAGAATCCTTATTCTCCAAAAATCATCCATGTTGGAATGAAAAGAAGAGAAAGAGGCGCCAGTTTCTTTCAAGAACAAACAACAATTTTCTTCAAAGTTCATCCCCAAAATCCAAAGGATTTCTCCATAGATTTCATCACCAGGTATGTGGAATTTCTCTATTGGGTTCCTTTCACCCATTAGGTCCCTAGAATTTAGTTGGCTCTCCAGATTCTCATAAACTTTTAAGACCTAGGGTTTCTAGATTTTCAAGATTTATAGTTATTATGGTTCCTTTGATCTAAATATAATTGTTTCTTGATAATTTAATATAATTCCTTGCATATAACTCAAAACTCTAGCTTGTGTAAATTTATTCTAGTTCATGAATTTTATTTGCTAGGCTAATGCTTCAGATATCGAATGATATATTCTCGGTATATAAATGTTGCATTCTAAGTTAGCATGTCAATTTTAGCTATTCCATATTTAGTGCATTTTAGCTTCATGAATATTAAGTTGGGATTAGACTTATAACGAAGTTGGACTATTGTTCAGCGTACACTCAAAGTCCTAGAAAAACGTGCCCATGTAGGTTTATAAGTCCCCTATGTTGGGCATCAGTTTTAATGATCACACCATAGTCATGCCTCTATCCCTATGGCAAGGTATATAGGGTCCTTTCGATGGGGTGTATACATCAGACTCCATGTTTAGCTCACGTGATTTATATCAATTAATAGTAGCTCCCATAGTTAGACTCTTAGTGCACTGGCTAGGTTTTCAGCTGTTACTTTAGTATAGAGTTAGACATGTTTTCTTCATGATTGGTATTGGTCATTACATTTAATTTATCTTTCAGTTATACTTCAGAACATATCTATATCGTTGTTCAAATTATATTATTACTCAGTTATGCATTGTTCAGCTTATATACTTTGTTCAGCTTAGCATATATGTATCTTGCATGCTCAATACATTCCAAGTGCTGACGCATACTTTGTGCTAACTCATTTCATGATGTAGCTTTAGGCATTAAGCATCTAGATCACAGTTAGTTTAATCCTCAGCCCTACTTCAATAACTTTAGTGGTGATTCCTCATACTTTGAAGACAATAAACATGCTCTATCTTTTAGTCTTTATTTCCAGTTGTTAGTTTTGTTAGAGTTAGTTGGGGGCATGTCCAAGAAACTCAACTCAGTTAGAGGTTTTTCAAACATAGTAGTAGATTCATCATGAGTATTAAGTGGTTGTTTCAGTCATCACTAAACACATTCTAAAAAAATCTAGATCCTTTATTAAGACTGGAGACGTAATAAAGCTAGATCTACTACTATGTCTATAAACAAACACTTATAAACTCAACTTGAATCTACAATATGTCTGAAAAACCTCTAACTGAGTTGAGTTGTTGGGACATGCCCCGCAGCTAAATGTAACAAAAACTGAAAGCTAAATAAAAGACTAAAATGAAAAGCATGTATATTGTCCTCGATGTATGAGGACTAACCACTAAAGCTGCTGAAGTTGGATCGAGAATCAATCTTAAGCATGATCTAGATGTTGAGTACCTGAACCTACATTAGGAATGGATATAGCGGGGGGTATGTGTCAGTGCTTGGAATGTACTAAGCATGTAGGATATAGATATTAAGATGAACAAATATATGTAAGCTGAACAAATCATAATTAAGCAATAACATAAACTAAGCAACAATGTTAGTATTGAAACATAACTAAAAAGCTAAGTTGAGTGCAATGACCAAGTACTAGTCATGAAAAAAACATGTTGAATTAAATGCTGAAGTCTATACTGAAAACCTGGTCAAATGTACTTAGAGTCTGCCTGTGGGAGCTACTTTTAACCGACATAAACCAAGTGAGCTAAATGTTGAGCCCGATGTATACGTCCTATCGAGAGGACCCAGTATACCTTGCCAGGGGTATAAAGGCATGACTGTCGTGATCAATAAATTTGATGCCCGATAGAGGGGACTTATACTCCAATGGGGGCCCTTAGTTATGGACTATGAGGTACACTTAACCTTAGTCCAACTCAGTGCTAAGTCTACGCCCAACTAAATATGTATATGACACAAATGTAACTGAAATACTGAATATGTCAAAATACTGACATGCAATCTGAGAATGCAACATTTATATACTGATAATGTAACATTCGAAATCTGGAGCATGATTATCTATTTAACTAACCTAGCAAGTATAATTCACAAACTAAGAGAATTTATACAAACTAGGGTTCTTAGTTTTTATACAAGAAATTAAGCAAACATTCCAAGAAACATGTTATTTCGATTAAAGATACTGCAACCGCTATATCACAACAATTCTCCAAGGTTTTAGAAACCCTACATCTAAAAAAGATAAGGAAAATCAAGGAACTGGCTGAATTCTAGGGACCTATTGGATGAAAGGAACCCACAAGTGAAATCCCACATACCCGCTGATGAAATCTATGGAGAAATCCTTTGATTTTGAGGCTGAAACTTAAAGAAAACCTCATGCATGCTCTTCAGAGGGCTAGTCGACTTTCCTCTTCATTTTGTTATAATTACGGCGAGTTTTTGGAGAATGAAGGTTTTGGGTAGGTTTTGACTAGATTATTGAATTCAGACTGAGTAAAGAGACGTAGTTTAGGTGTTAAACGACGTAGTTTAAATGCCCAATGCATAGGAGAAAAGACCAAAATGACCCTGACTTAAAAGCTTACGAGGGCCACACACGAGGCCACTAACAGACTATCGAAGGAACCACGGCCCGTCAGGTGGGTCGTGGTTCTTGGCCATAACCTATTGGTTCTGGGACACCCATCTACGTTCCACCTCCACGGACCGTGTGAAGGACCACATACCATGAAGGCCAATGTTGTTCTTCACTTTAGTTGGGGTATACTGGGTCTGGTTGAGCCACCCTACGGCCCGTGAGGGGATCCATGGCCCATGGAGGGCTCCGTGGTCCACCATTTTTGTTGTGTGTGAACCACATTTTTTGTTGTTCAGGCTTAAGCTAAGTTCTGAGGTGTTACAAGTGTAGTCTTACAAAAATGTAACAGTAGTATGTAGTTTTTATGCTTGATAAAGTAAACTATCATACATTGTTTATCATCATCAAAAAGGTAGAAATTGTTCGGAAATAATACAAGTAGTTTTGATGAATGATAAAGTGAATATGGTACATTACATGTTGTCTTATGTGTACTATATCAGGTGAACCAGATCCCCAAAGGTGAATGCAAACAACTTGTATAGATATGAGAGATTGCATCAAAGAAGGAAACTAATAAATTTCAGAAATAACGAAGCGAAAAAAGAAATTAAGAAATAACTTAAATAAAGGAGACAAAAGGAAACAAATAAAGAGTAAAATTAAAGTCCAAAGAGGAGTGAAAGTTTCCTTATAGGATGAAACCCCTTTTAAGGAAGGAAATAAGAAATTTCCTTATAGGAGTCCAAGTCCTATTCGAGGTAAAAGTCCTAGTCAATGATATACTAGGGCATGAAAAAATCTCTAGTATATATCGCGTGAAGACCATTAAGAGCCACAATTATTGCATATTCCTAAATTATATCATCTTGAAAGAAGTAACAATTGAATCAAAATTGCATGACTTCGTCAGAACAATACAGGAACCTGGTACATGAGTTGTGTTTAAGTCTGTTCTATTGAATATTGAAGTTTCATTAGAAAAAGGGTAGAGTATTAGTCTTTGTTGAGTTGTTCTAGGATTACTTTTGAGTTGTAAAATTGTAATAATTCATATATCAAAGAGAGTAGTTGGGTGGGTGAGGTTTGCAATAAGAGCGAGTTTGACTTCTTGAAGAATAGTTGGTTAAGATTGTAACAAGAAACGAGTTTGACTTATTGGAGTGTAGTTAATAAGGTTTGTAACAAGAAGAGAGTTTATCTTCTTGGAGAGTTCTTCAAACAATTAGAGATAACTGTTCTTTTGTCAAAAATGAAAGATTTATTTAAACCAAGTGCGAGAATTACATAACCTCTAGTACATTGAACTTTACAACTAATCCCACAAATTAGTCATTGAATCCTAACCATATAGAAAAGAAAATGTTTTATGCCTAGCTAGGAAAGGAGTCCAACTTGGCTAGCATCACGAACAACTTCCTATGACTTTGTCCTCTTACATTGGGTTGCATAATTATCTCCTTTAGTCTGCATCTGCAATCTCTACTTTTAGTACGGAAAATAGAGATTATTCACATATAACCAGTAGAGTTGCAGAAAATAGATGAAAGAAATATTTGAGCGTACTTATTAACTAGAATTCGGATGCTTTTATAGGCTTACAAATTCCGAACGATCAAAGAATCCACTTGACTAAAAACTAGGAATTGTACCAGAAAAGTAGTTACCTAACAAAGACTCTTTCAACTCTAGTAAAAGACATATTCAACTTACAGTAAAACTTATCCTAAGCAGTAAACTTTAAAAAACAAATAGATTTTGAATCAATTCTCAACAGAACCCTTGATTCAAAATCACATACGGCAAGACATAAAACAACAAAAATTGTGCTTTGAAAGGGGAAGGGTTTTATTAAGAATATCTAGAACTTGTTCTTCGGTGCTACAACCCATCAACTCAATCAGCCATCTGTAATGAGTCACAAATAAAATGGTGCCAAATAACAATGTTCTTTGATCTTCCATGACAAACAAGATTTTTAGCCATTACAATTGTTGATTACTTATCACAGAAAAATGTTTGTTGCCTTGTAACGACGTGTTCCCTTCGTTATAGAAATGCCAACGGGGGAAATTTGGAGCCGGAAAACTTTTTCGTAGTGTTTGGATATTCCCAACCTAGTCCAGATTTGGACGAAATCGGAGTCTTTGAGGTGTAGGGAAATATGGTAACAATCGGGTGAATTATTTATGTTTTTTTGATTTCATGAGTGGATAGATAACTCGTTAAGGAATTTGTACGACTTTAAGGAATTGAATTCAGGTGAGTAGAACTACCGGAATCGATCTTGGCGTAAAGGGTATTTTCTAAGCGTCATTGGTTAGAGGTGTGGTGTGAAATGGGAATTTTGGAATTCTTGAATTAGCTCTCTGTCTCGCGCAACCCACATTGGCGCCGCTTTTTGCCGTTTTAATGAGGCCGCTACTGCGGGGAGATGGTCGTTGTGGCGGGCTCG
This sequence comes from Solanum acaule, assembly GCA_036250505.1. Taxonomy (NCBI): domain Eukaryota; kingdom Viridiplantae; phylum Streptophyta; class Magnoliopsida; order Solanales; family Solanaceae; genus Solanum; species Solanum acaule. The sequence goes on from JAJOOR010015509.1 coordinate 18,053, forward strand.
ATGTGAATTAAATTCGTTAATAAACCCCTAAACGATCTCATTATGTACTTTTCGACTTCTAGAGCTATGGAACGAACCGCAGGCCACTCCTACTCATTTTCACCATTCTTGAGGCTAAATGTATGTTTTTTACTCCCCGAATCCATTTTTTGATCCGTAGAACATAGTAGAATGGGTGAATATTGATGGGGGAGGGTTTTGTTATAGATTCTATAGTGGAAACAACCCTAATTTGGATAATTAGGATCATGGGTTTGATCTAGGGTTCATAGAATTATTATAGTTTCGGGTAATTAGCGATTGTTTGTTGATTTTTGTGTTGTTATGATTGATTGTAGACCAAGAACAAGCGGAAAAAATCCAAAAAGGGAAGGATCGAGTTTCTTAGGGCTTCAAGCTTGTTTTGAGGTAGGTGATGGTTGTGATTCAATGATTGTGTGATGTATGCTTGTTCTTGCTTCATTATGATACTTGTATATGTAATGTCGCAATGTTGATCACACTTGTTGTAAATGAGATAGATGAATTATCATTGCCTTGAAATTATGACTTAAATGTATGATCTTGAATATATACTTGTGTTGGTGATTGTCGTGTGTGAATGGGATCGGTTGCCACGTTCCAGCATGACTAACTTGGATCGGTTGCCACGTTCCGACATAAATATGGGATTTATTGCAACGTTCCCACATAACATTGGGATCGGGTACCACAATATGGTGTGTTAACTGTTTGGGTTTGGGTTCCATGAGAGAACCAATGATGTGATATAAAATGTTAAACTGATCATTGTTCGTGAATGTTGATAATATTATATATGTTGATATATATGCATGTGTTTATAATGTTATCTTGACTTACTTATGTTGCACTTAGTGGGATAGCAGCGTGATCCTACCAGTACGTTGTGGTTGTGTACTGATACTATACTTGCTCTTATTTTTGTTGAGTACAGGGTATCTTCAAGCGGCTACTGACATACCTCACTTAGGAGATCAGTGATTTCCGTTCGAATTCAAGGGTGAGCTAATTCTTCCGGGCAGCCATGGGTTCTTTTTCGTCTATGTCCACCATTTTCGAACTTACACATTTGTTCTAGTTAGTTGATTTGTTCATTAGTTTGGGGTTCTATCCCTTCTTCCTTAGACTTGGTTCATTGTTAAATGTTTTTGTACATTGACTTTCGGGTTCTAGGAATTACTTCCGCAATCTTAGTTTATTATTGTTAGACTTTTTTTAGAGTTTATGTGAACTCTATTTCTTTCCTTAGTATTATTTCTGCTTTGGTATACTTAAATGCCTTAGTCTTTAGACTAGTTGCTTGGTTTGGGTTGTAGTAGTGGTTTTCCAACCGGAGTGGTAATGTTGGTGCCAATCTTGACAGTCTGGGTCGTGACAAACTTGGTATCAGAGCCTAGGTTCATTGATCTCGATGTACCAAAATGAGTCCAATAGTGTCTTGCAGAATGGTACGGGGATGCCTTTACTTTTCTTCGAGAAGCTATAGGACTTTAGGAAATCTCTCTATTTTCTCTTGTTTCGTGCTATAACTTGATTCCAATTGGTATCTAACATCCTTCACTCTTCTGTTTGTAGATGGAAAATACTAGGTATAATGGTGTGAGGCCCGTACATCCCGTCAATGATCCAGCTAAGGAATCTACAGCGAGAGGTCGCGGTCGAGGCAGCGGTAGAAGTCATGGAAGAGTAGCGCCTGCTAGAAATGGAGCTCATATTGAGAATGCTTATGTGAATGATAACCCTTATGTGCATCGTGAGGGAATAGAAAAAGAGGTTGAGGTTGAGAATATTGAGAATGTTGAGGAGATTGGACAAGAGGAAGAGGTGCAGGTTGAGACTACCGATGTTCCCCCGTAGACCCAGTGTTAGCTAGACAGATCATGTCATTCTTGAAAAGGTTGGTTGGTCCTAGAGTGCTTCCTTATGCTCAAGAAACTCAAGCTCCTACTAATCCTCTTGTTGCTAGCACTATGCCGAAGGTGGGCGGGATTGGAGGTAATGATGTTTTCTTCCGTTCTTTATTGGGTTCTGTTATGACTAGTAATGAGCATGAAATGTTGACTAAATTTTTGAAGCTAAAGCCTCCTGTGTTTCTTGGTTCTGAGAGAGAAGACGCTTATGAGTTCATCTTAGATTGCTATGAGAGGCTTCCTAAGTTGGGAGTTGTTCATCAGCATGGGGTTGAGTTTGTGTCCTTTCAACTTCAAGGTGACGCTAAGAAGCAGTGGAGAGCTTATATGGAATCCAGATCTTCTACTTTACCTCCACTTACTTAGACCCAGTTTCACGCTCTGTTCTAAGAGAAATATGTGCCTAGAACCTTGAAGGATTACAAGAAGGATAAGTTCATGGATTTAGAGCAAGGTGGTATGTCTGTGGCTGCTTATGAGGCCTAATTTCATGCTTTTTCTAGATATGCTATGTAGTTGGTAACTACTAAAGAGGAAAGGATCCGCTTATTTATTAGGGGACTGAATTCTGAGTTGCAATTATTATCTGTTCATATGAATTCTGTAGGGAGGAGCTTTTAATAGGTAACATATTATGTTAAGAAAGTGGAGGGGGTACGGCGAGACGATCAGGCTAAGGCAATGGAAAAAAGGGCCAAGAATTCAGGCAACTTTCAAGGTTCTTAGTCTAGAGGTTCAAGGAAGCTGACACTTGCAGCCAAGCCAATTTAGTCTGCTATGCCCGCCTCTACAGGTAACTACTTGGGAACTCCATCTTATAATTTTCAGGATAGCCAGGGAGTCGGGCCTGCAGCGTGCGGCAGACCATCTTTTGATCATACTTGCTACAATTATGGAGAACCTGGGCATATGAGGAGATATTGTTTCCACCCACGTGTATTAGATGTCGCGCAGTAGCCTTCTTGATCAATTGTACCCATGGGAAATGGTAATAATAGTAGAGGGCGCCCACAAGGTGGGCGAGGAGGTAATCAGCGAGGCCGTAGAGGTAGAAAAAATGGTAACGGAGGTAGGGCTAACGCGCAACAAGGCAGGGAAGTGGCTCGTCAAGATGATAGGGCTCAATGTTATGCTTTTCCGGGAAAGAATGAGGCAGAGGCATTTGATGCAGTGATCACAGGTACTATTCTTTTCTATGATCGGATGGTTAATGTGTTGTTAGATCTGGGTTCTACTTATTCATATGTAATCGTGAGATTTGCCTCAGATTTTGATATGATTTGTGATATTCTTGATGCCCCTATTCGTGTTCCACCCCAGTTGGAGAGTCAGTCATAGTTACCCATGTCTATCGTGCTTATCCTATTTTGTTTATGGGTATTCAGACTTGGGCTGATTTGGTGATTTTGGATATGATTGTCTTTGACATAATCTTAGGCATGACTTGGTTGTCCCCCTATTATGTTGTGCTTAATTGTAATACTAAGTCTGTAACTCTAGACATTCTGGGAAGGGAAAAATTAGAGTGGGAAAGAGTGTACAAGCCTAAGTAACCTACGATTTATCCTCCATTCGGCCTAGTAAATTAGTAGAGTAGGGTTGTTTGGCTTATTTGGCTCATATTAGGGATGTTTAGATTGAGGCTCCATCTATTGGGTCTATTCCTGTGGTGTCAGAATTTAGTGAAGTGTTTCCTAACGATTTGCCTGGTATGTCTCCGGATAGAGATATAAATTTTTTCATTGATTTAGAGCCTGGTACGCGCCCCATTTCTATCCCTCCATATCACATGGCTCTGGCAGAATTAAGAGATCTTAAGGCTCAAATCCAAGAGCTTCTTGATAAGGGATTTATTCGCCCTAGTGCTTCTCCATGGGGTGCTCCAGTGTTGTTTGTTAGGAAGAAGGATGGTAACATGAGAATGTGTATAGATTACCGGCAATTAAATAGAGTCACTATTCAAAAAATGTATCCCATGCCTCGAATAGTTGATCTCTTTGACCAATTGCAAAGGGCAGCAATGTTCTCTAAGATTGATCTAAGATCCGGTTACCATCAATTAAAAATTAGGCCTGAGGATGTGCCCAAGACGGCATTTAGGACTCGCTATGGGCACTACGAGTTTTTGGTTATGTCTTTTGGTTTGACCAATGCGCTTGCAGCTTTCATGAGTTTGATGAATGGGGTGTTCAAATCATTTCTTGATTCGTTCGTTATAGTTTTATTGATGATATTTTGGTTTATTTGAAAAGTGAGGAAGAGCATGCTAACCATCTTCGTATTGTTTTGGGTATTCTTGGGAAACAAAATTTGTATGCTAAATTTTCTAAGTGTGAATTTTGGTAGAAATTGGTTGCATTTTAAGGGCATGTAGTTTCAAAATAGGGGGTAATGGTAGATCCTCAAAAGATTGAGGTGGTGAAGAATTGGGTTCGGCCTAGCTCTGTGACGAAAGTTAGGAGTTCTGTGGAACTCGCTAGCTATTATCGTCGATTTGTGAAGAACTTTGCTTCTATTGCCACACACTTGACTAATTTTACCAAAAAAGAGATACTATTTGAATGGACTGAAAAAATGTGAGGAGAGCTTCCAAACGCTCAAGACTCTCTTAACCACCGCACCTATTTTAGCATTACCGGTTGAAGGTAAAGATTTTATTGTTTATTGTGATGTTTCACATTTTGGTTTGGGTTTTGTGTTGATGCAGGATAAGAATTTTATAGCTTATGTCTCGCTTCAATTGAAGGTGCATGAAATGAATTATCCAACGCATGATTTAGAGTTGGCAGTGGTAGTGCTTGCCCTCAAGATATGGCGGCATTACCTCTATGGTATTAAGTGTGAAGTGTTTACCGATCATCGTAGTTTGCAGCATGTGCACACTCAGAAGGGAATTTGAGATAGTGAAGGTGGATGGAGTTACTTAAAGATTATGATGTGACCATTCAATACCATCCGGGCAAGGCTAATGTGGTGGCAGACGTTTTAGTCAAAAAGTAGTAAGTATGGGTAGTTTAGATTGCTTGAGTGCATCCAAGCGACCTTTGGCTAAGGAAATTCAGATCTTTGAGTGTAAGTTCATGCAGTTGGCCATCTCAGAAAGAGGTGGGGCGTTAGCTAGTATTGAGGTAAAGGCCACTTTCATTGAAGAGATCAAGGCCAAACAATTTGAAGATGAGAATTTGGAGGAACTTAAGAAAAGGATTGCGATTGGTAAGGCATAAGAGACCACTCTTGATACGGATGGTGTGCTAAATTTCAAGGGGAGAATATGTGTTCCTAGAGTAGATGACTTGATAGATTAATTGGTGGCAGAGTCTCATTATTCGCGATATTCTATTCATCTAGGAGTGACCAAGATGTACAGAGATCTAAAGAGAATTTATTGATGGTTGGGTATGAAGAAATACAAAGCGGAGTTTGTGGCAAAGTGTCAAAATTTTCAACTAGTGAAGTATGAACATCAAAGGTCTACATGTTTACTTCAAAGAATGCCAATTCCGGAGTAGAAGTGGGAAAAAATAGCCATGAATTTTGTGGTTGGTCTTCCCAAGACTTTGGGAAAGATTGAATCTATTTGGGTAGTGGTTGATAGATTGACTATGTCAGCACATTTTAGTCCGATAAAATAGATTATAATGCTGAACAACTGTTAAAATTTATATGAAACAGATAGTGAGGTTGCCTGGGGTGCCCCTATCTATCATCTCAGACTGTGGTTGTCACACCCCAAACTCAGATGGCGCAACTGGCCTCTAATGCCAGAATTTAGGCTCGAGCCGACCCTGCCTAACCATTTGCTACTAGCGCATGGTAGCCACACGTAACCAAGAAAACAACCAAGTATATCTCGGCTTAAAATTAAGCCCTCGACCGGCAAGATCCCTGTCAAGAAATCTATAAAAGAAACAACTACTCCCAAGAATTCATATAAAGAAATAACCAACTAGCACAAAAGTCCTGATTGGGCCATCGAGGCCACTATGATCTCTACAGTGAAATTGAAAGCAGGTATGTATCAATACATTACCTCAAACAACTAACAAGTAGCAGCAAACCAACAAACTAGGCCAACATGGCCATAACGTAGCTATACACCCCACACACTAGTCTGCAAGCCCTTAAAAGTAGTAAAGATTGGTTGGACAGGGCCCCAACCTACCCATAAAAATATATACAACAAAAGCTAACAAACCTCCACAATCTGGCAGCTCTGAAGGAAAGGGCTAGCCAACCGTATAGAAGTCAATCCTACTGCTGAGGAGGTCTACTCGGATGTTTGTCGGGACCTGCATGCATGAATACAGGTAATGGGGCGTCAGTACACTAAATGAGCACGTATCATAATATACCAAAAGCAATCAGGTGAGGAAATCAAATTTAGATAAGCATGCCAACCCACTACTAAATCTAATAAAATACAATAACGATCAAACATCAACCTAAACAAGCCCCCATAAGCCCGGTAGGAACAAACAACATACCACCTACTTAGGCCCCCATAAGCCCAGAAGGTGCCAAATCAATATACATAACCTTATCGGTAGCCCCTTGTCTTTGTAAAAAGTCACATAGCCTTTTTTGGCAATGATATAGCCCCGTAGGCAGCTCATATCTCTCTTAGGCAACATCATTGCTCTATGGGATGCACGTAGCCCTCTTTTGCATTACATAGCCCTGTAGGCAATACATAGCCCTATTTGGTGTCAAAATAGCCCCGTAGGCACACATAGCCCTTTTTGGCAATAACACAGTCCTATTAGACAACATCATAGCCCCCAAAGGCAGTTCATAGCTCAACAGCTAACCACAATAGCCCCAAGGGCGACAACAAACAATTAAATAGGTTGAAGGCGAGCAATTTAGGTATAAACAATATATTTATGAATAATCTCCAAGTCGTTCTTAAAATATCGTGAGTCCCTATACCACATCCTTTTTAATTTATTACTCACCCGCTTTGCCTTTCCACGAAGGTACGAGTTAATTTAGACATTTTGGAAAAGTCGGGTTGTTACATCCTTCCCCCCTTAGAAACATTCGTCCTCGAATGAAAAATCTGAGTCACACAATCATGTCCCTAGGAGTTGCCAAAGTATAGGCAAAGTATCATTTGTGAATGTGATTATCCATAACCTAAAACGCAGAAATTCTAACCTAGGTGTCTCACATGATGGCATAAATAGCTAAGAACTATAGCTCCGCAATAACAATGCGAGCAAAATACACCGACAACAACCATAATAATAAGCAATAATATAAAAAAATTTTGATAGGTATCTAACCTTACTTCGCTAATATAAATTGATATGCTATCACCCTGCGGTATTAAACAATTGAGGATATTTTGACCTCATCCCATCCTCAGCTTCCCAGGTCACCTCTTCTCTATTCTTGTTACTCCACAATACTTTAACCGAAGCCACCTCCTTGGTCTTCAATTTACGAACCTGTCGATCTAATAAGGCAACTGGAGTTTCCTTGTAGGACAAATCCTTTGTGATCTAAACATCCTTAACTGGGACAACCCGATAAGGGTCTCTTACGCACTTTCGTAGCATCGATACATGGAAAACTGGATGAACAGATTCTAGCCCGAAGGCAATTCTAACTCATAAGCCACTTGTCCTACCCTCCGAAGGATCCGGTATGGCCCTATGAATCTTGGACTAAGCTTGCCTTTTTGCCAAATCTCATAACACCTTTCATGGGCGAGACTTTTAAGAATACCCAGTCATCGACACAAAACTCTAAGTCCCTTCGTCGCACATCTGAGTATGACTTCTGTCAGCTTTGAGGTGTTAGCAATCTCTCCCGAATGAGCTTAACTTTCTTTACTGTCTGCTGGACTAAGTCGGGTCCGATCAACCCTGACTCACTTACCTCGAACCATCCAATAGGGGATCTACGTTTTCTCCCATACAAAGCCTCATAAGGTGCCATCCCGATATTGGAATGATAACTATTATTTTATGCGAACTCAATAAGAGGCAAGTGGTCATCCCAACTTCCCTTGAAGTCAAGTGCGCACGCCCGTAACATATCTTCGAATGTCAAAATTGTGCGCTCAGCCTGGCCATCTGTTTGAGGGTAAAAGGCGGTACTAAGATTAACCTGTGTCCCTAATCCTTTCTAGAAGGACTTCTAGAAATTGGCGGTAAATTGTGCTCCTCTATCAGAGATAATAGATACTGGGACATCGTGAAGCCTAATAATCTCTCTAATATAGAGCCCTACATAGTCTTCGGTAGAAAAAGTAGCCCTGACTGGTAAGAAGTGGGCTGATTTTGTTAGTCTATCAACAATTACCCAAATAGAGTCAAACTTGGGAGGCAAATTGAGGTAACCCTGTAATAAAATCCATATTAATTGCTTCCCACTTCCACAAAGGAATGGCTATCTCCTGAACTAGCCCAGTGGGCTTTCGGTGCTCAACCTTCACCTGTTGGCAGTTAGGGCACTGCGCCACAAACTCAGCAACGTCCTTCTTCATCCCCTGCAACCAATAGATCTCCTTAGTATCATGGTACATCTTCGTGGAACCAGGGTGAATAGAATAACAGGAATGATGTGCCTCTTCCATAATTTGATGTCGAAGCCCTGGAACATTCGGAACACACAATTGACCGCTATATCTAAGGACTCCATCTTCTGCTATATCAAATGCTAAAGACTACTGATCCTGAGCCTTAGCTCTAAGCTGCTCTAAGCTAGGATCCTCTTGTTGTCGTGATTTTACTTCTACAACTAGAGAAGATACGGTTGTATCCTGAATTGTGACCCCACTATCGTCTGCCTCTAATAATCTGACTCCCAAACTAGCCAATCGATGAAGCTCTTGTGCTAGCTCCTACTTCTCAACACCTAAATGGGATAAACTACCCATATATCTTCGACTGAGGGCATCGGCTACCACATTCGCCTTTCCTGGATGATATAAAATATCCACGTCGTAGTCTTTCAGTAACTCAAGCCATCGACGCTGTCGCAGATTTAACTCCTTCTGTCTAAATATATATTGTAGGCTTCTATGATCTATGAAGATGTCAACATGAATGCCATAGAAATAGTGTCTCCAGATCTTTAATACATGCACAACTGCAGCCAACTCTAAATCGTGAGTCGGATAGTTCTTCTCATGCTTCCTCAACTGCCTTGAAGCATATGCGATAACCTTACCATGTTGCATTATAACACATCCCAACCCAACACCAGAAGCATCACAATACACCACATAGCTTTCTGAACCGTCTGGTAATGCAAGAACTGGTGCTGATGTCAACCTGTCCTTCAGCTCCTGGAAACTATGCTCGCAAGCCTCAGTCCACTGGAACTTAGCTGCTTTTTGAGTCAGGTTCGTTAATGGGGCTGAAATTAAAGTGTACCAGCTAACCTTCTTTAGTACCAGCTAACCCTAAGAAACTACGAACCTCAGTCGGAGTCATGGGTCTAGCAAAGTGTTTACGGTCTCAATCTTTTGAGTATCAACCGCAATGGCTGCATCTGATACAGTATGGCCTAAGAAAGCTACAGAGTCCACCCAGAACTCGCACTTAGAAAACTTTGCTTATAGTTCTCGATCTCAAAGAACCTGAAGGACTGCTCGCAGATGATTTGCATGCTCATATTTCGAACGTGAATACACCAAAATATCATCAATAAATACAATCACAAACAAGTCTAGATACTGCCTAAATATACTATTTATCAGGTCCGTGAACATTGCTGGGGCTTTAGTTAATCCAAAAGACATTACCAAGAACTTAAAGTGTCCATATCTAGTTCTAAAAGTTGTCTTTGGAACGTCTTTCTCTCGAACTCGTATCTGGCGGTACCCTAATCTTAAATCAATCTTTGAGAAACACTTACCACCTTGTAACTGATCAAGCAAGTCATCTATCCTCGAGAGGGGATACTTATTCTTTATAGTTGCCTTATTCAGCTGTCAGTAATCGACACACATTCTTAGTGAGCCATCTTTCTTCCTTACGAACAACACTGGTGCACCTCATGGTGAAGCACTATGCCTAATAAAGCCTTTATCCAGCAAGTCTTTCAGCTGATCATTCAACTCCTTTAGCTCAGCAAGATCCATTCTATAAGGAGGGATATATATGGGTTGTATACCTGGTAGCATATCGATAGCAAAATCAATTTCTCGTTCTTGAGGGATACTAGGAAGCTCGTTTGGAAATACATCTAGAAACTCTCTAACTACATATAAACTGAAGAGTTGGTGGTTCTGCATCTATATTATTAACGTGAACAAGATGATAAATACAACCCTTAGTAATCATCCTCCTCGCCTTAAGATAGGAAATAAACCTACCTTTCGGCGTTGTTGTATCGCCTTTCCATTCCCGAACTGCCTCTCCTGGAAAGTGGAATCTAATAATCGTTGTTCGGCACTCAACATTAGCATAACAAGACGCTAACCAGTCTAAGCCCATAATGACGTTAAAATCGACCATCTCTAAATCTACAAGATCTATAGAGGTCTGACGGTCGATAATTTCTACCGTGCAACCTCGATAGACTCTCCTGGCAACAATAGACTCCATTACTGGTGTAGATACAATAAAGGGTCGATCTAATGACTCTGCTACTATACATAACTTATGTGCAATAAATGGAGTAACATAAGACAAAGTAGATCCAGGATCTATCAAAGCATAAACACAATGGGAGCAAACAATCAATGTACCTGTCACAACATCTGGTGATGACTCTGAGTCCTGTCGGCCGGCTAGTGAATATGTACGATTCTGGCCACTTCCAGAACTAGATGCTCCCTCTCTGCCTCTGCATCTACCTTTTCCTGCTGAAGTCTGGGGTCCACGCCCTATAGACTGTGCTGATGAAGCAGTATCTACTACTGACCTGGTCGACTGACCTATACCACCCTGACCTATGGTCGGGCAGTTTCTCCACCCATGTCCCTCTTGTTCACAAGAATAACAACCTGTGGAACCCTGTTTGCACCTCCCAAAATACATCCTACAACAAGTTGCGCAATGCGGCGGTGTTGTCCCAGCCTGGCCTGAGTCTCTCTGCTGATGAGAGCCTGATGCTCGTGAACCCTCAGCTGGGCCTGACTATCCCTGGCGATCAAATTTACTCCTGTGGAACTGCTGTTGTGGAGGTCTAGGTGGCTTACTAGAATATTGACGTCTGGACCACCCTGAATATCTCCATATGAACCAGCGGGCCTGTCCCTCTTCTGTCTCTCTCTATTGACCCTCTCAGTCATATATTGTAGATGTCGGCGTTCCTCTATGCCTTGTGCAAAGGATTGAATTCGTGAGATATCCATATTATCATTTAGTGCAACGGTAGAACAAACGTCGATATAGTTTGAGTCAAGCCCTCCCACAAATCTACGCACCCTGTCATGCATCGTATCAACAAATGCTGGTGCATATCTAGCCAATGAATCAAATCTCAACCCGTACTCTCGGACACTCATGCTGCCCTTTCGGTGGTTCAGAAACTGGTACACCCGGCCATCCCTATTCTCTCTAGGCAAATAGTGATCTATGAAAGCTTGTGTAAAGCTATCCCAAGTGGGTAAAGATATATCTTCTCCCCTAGATCTCTCCCAACTTTCATACCACAATATTGCAACATCACGCAATCGAAATGCTTCTAACTCAACTGACTCAGTCGATGAGGCATGCATGACTTTGAAGAGCCTATGAAGCTGATCAACAAAGTGCTGAGGGTCTTCTCTATGATCTGTCCCAGTAAACTGTGGACGATTCAAGGCAAGAAATTCACGAACTCTCGAACTTCTGGGCCCTTCAGAAGGACCGGCAACTTCTGGCACAGCTGGCTGGCGCTGTACGGCTACTAACTGTTCTAGCATATATACTGCACTCTTGAAATCATGATCAGATGGAATAGGAGGAACTAGAGGTGATACTGCTGGTGGAGCCAGGGGTCCTGTATCCCTCGGAGGCTCTTGAAGCGGTGGAGAAGCTATAGGGGGCTGAGAAGATGTCTCCCCCTGGGTCTCACAATGGGCTGCCTCCACCTGTGGTACCTTGCCAGTACCCTCGCCTGCAGTTGTATCTAGTTCCTGGCTTGTTGTGGTCTGTCTGATGTCAGCCATCTCTATCTGCATACAAATATCAATTATAAGCCAGATTCATCAACCCTTAAGACACCGCTCTATAGCACGATGTGAGCAAAAGAACGATAATCATTCTAACATGCCCGGTAGCTTCTTGCTTATCGAATGTGGTGCACAACACATTTATAAACAAGACTCTACAAGACACGACCTGCAAACTCCCTGAGATACGATGTTGCTCTGATACCAAGTTTGTCACACCCCAAACTCAAAGGGCACAACTGTCTCCTAATGCCAGAGTTTAGGCTCGAGCCGACCCTGCCTAACCATTTGCTATTAGCGCATGGCAGCCACACGTAACCAAGAAAACAACCAAGTATATCTCAGCTTAAAATTAAGCCTTTGGCCGGTAAGACCCCTGTCAACAAATCTATAAAAGAAACAGCTACTCCCAAGAGTTCATATAAAGAAATAACCAACTAGCACAAAAGTCCTGATTGGGCCATCGAGGCCACCATGATCTCTAGAATGAAATTGAAAACAGGTATATATCAACACGATACCTCAAACAACTAACAAGAAGCAGTAAACCAACAAACTAGGCCAGCATGGCCATAATGTAGTTATACACCCCACACACTAGTCTGCAAGCCCCTAAGAGTAGTAAAGATTGGTGGGACAGGGCCCCAGTCTACCCATAAAAATATATACAACAAAAGCTAACAAACCTCCCCACTCTGGCAGCTCCGAAGGAAAGGGCTAGCCAACCGTATAAAAGTCAATCCTGCTGCTGAGGTGGTCTACTCGGATGTCTGTCAGGACCTGCATGGATGAATGCAGCGCCCCCAAGCAATGGGGCGTCAATACAAAATTATGTACAGAGTATGAAAGGTTGTAAACTAAATGAGCACATATCATAATACACCAAAAGCAATCAAGTGAGGAAATCAAATTTAGATAAGCATGCCAACCCACTACTGAATCTAATAAAATACAATAATAATCAAACATCAACCTAACCAAGCCCCCATAAGCCCGGTAGGAACAAACAACATACCACCTACTTAGGCCCCCATAAGCCCAAAAGGTGCCAAATCAATCTACATAACCTTATCTGTAGCCCCTTGTCTTTGTAAGAAGTCACATAGCCCTTGTTGGCAACGATATAGCCCCGTAGGCAGGGCATAGCCCTCTTCGGCAACATCATAGCTCTATGGGCTGCACATAGCCCTCTTTTGCATCACATAGCCCTGTAGGCAATACATAGGCCTCTTTAGCGTCAAAATAGCCTCGTAGGCAACACATAGCCCTTTTTGGCAATAATATAGTCCTATTAGACAACATCATAGCCCCATAGGCAGTTCATAGCTCAACAGCTAACCATAATAGCCCCAAGGGCGACAACAAACAATTAAATAGGCTGAAGGTGAGCAATTTAGCTATAAACAATATATATATGAATAATCTCCAAGTCGTTCTTACCTTAGGGTCTTTCTTAATAGATCGTGAGTCCCTAAAATGAGGGGTTATAACCACCCAATCAGCGAACCACTCACAATTACATCTACAAGATCACCAACGTTAACTACATCTAAGGAAACATGTCGAATGAAGGGAATAACCTTAACATACCTTTCCAATGAACGCTCGAAAGACCGTAGTTCCTTCACGAAAGTTGTTCCTTATGTCCTAAGCTTCGGAAACACTATATATACACAGCTAGTATGCACCTATAAACATTTTATAATTAATCTTATATCGACAGATTTGCCATATTGCCCCAACTTGTCGAAACGTCCGTAGAAATTCATAAAAACAATCGTAAAAGATTCCCGAGATGATTATCTTAGTTAACAAAGTTAAAACCTTGAAGAAACACCAATAATTACAAATTTATATCTTCAAAAACCAACTCCAAATGCAGCAAATAGAAAGGAAAAAGGATTGCCACGTGTAGGGATTACGTTTCTAGGCACGGGGGCAATGTTTAATGGTAGAAATCGTCAAAACTAACCTTCATCATGCTAGGATTCCATAGGAACCCTCTCCTAAGCTTTATCTATGGTTTTGGAACTGAAATGAATTGTTTCCATGGCTAAAAACGTTAAATAGCCGACATACCATATTCTTTACCCGACCTGGATTCTGCCCTGGCAGTCCTTAGTAAAACCCTCATAACTTTTTACTCGGATGTCCGTCTGATATGGGGTTTTGTGCGTTGCAAAATATACTCGTAGTCCTTCGATTTAATGGGTAATAGGCCTTCTATCTCTTTATATATTGGGAGAAAACATCCAATACATTTGACCAAATTTCAAAGAAATCTTTAAAAAGGAACTTACGATAACTTTCGCCAACTTTTATTTTTCCACTTACTTAACTTCAAAACTTGAGATAAAACCATTGAACACTTAAAATATGACATACCACATCCTTTTTAATTTATTACTCACCCTCTTTGTCTTTCCACGAAGGTACGAGTTAATTTAGACGTTTTGGAAAAGTCGGGGTGTTACAGTGGTACCCAATTTACATCAAAGTTTTCGAGGAAATTACATGATGAATTTGGCACAGAACTCACTTTTTGTACATCCTTCCATCCACACACAGGCGGGCAGTCAGAGAGGACTATTCAAGTATTAGAAGACATGTTGAGGGCATGTGTGATTGACTTTGGAGGGAATTGGGATAAGTTCTTACCTTTGTGTGAATTCTCTTATAACAATAGTTATCACTCCAGCATTGATATGGCACCGTTTGAGGCACTATATGGGAGGGGATGTAGATCACCCATAGGATGGGTTGAGGTTGGAGTTGTGAAACCATTGGGGGTTGATTTAGTGAAAGATGCTCAAGATAAGGTGATGAGTATTCAATTAGCAGCCCAGAGTAGACAAAACAAGTTTGCGGATCATAAGGTAAGAGACATAGGGTTTCAATCCGATGAAAATGTTCTTCTTAAGGTATCACCAATGAAAGAGGTGATGAGATTTGGTAAGAAAGGTAAGCTAAGTCCTAGATACATTGGTCCATTTAAAATTCTTGAATGTGTAGGACCGGCGGTGTATAAATTGGCCTTACCTCCTAATTTATCAAGTGTTCATCCGATATTTCATGAGTCCATGTTGAAGAGGTATCATGGTGGTGGGGATTATATCATTAAGTGGGACTCAATTGTGTTAGACAAAGACCTCCAATATGAGGAGGCACCAATTGCAATTCTTGATCGTGATGTGCACAGGTTCAGGACCAAAGATATTAAGTCCGTGAAAGTTAAATGGAAGCATCGTCCAGTTAAAGAAGCTACTTGGGAAACCCAGAAGGACATGCGAGACAAGTATCCCCAATTGTTCGTCGATTTAAGTACTACTTCATTCCTTCCTTAGCCTATTTTCCTAAGATTGTCACTCGGGGACGAGTGATGGGTAAATTGGTATCTATTAATAAACCCCTAAACAACCTCATTATGTTGTTTTCATCTTTTAGAGCTAAGGAAAGAACCCCATGCCACTCCTACTCATTGTTCACCCTTCTTGAGGCTAAAGTTAAGCTTTTCACTCCCCGAATACATTTTTTGATCCGTAGACGGTAATAGAAAGGGTGAATATTGATGGGGGAGGTTTTTTTTATATAGATTCTACGGTGGAAACAACCCTAATTTGGATAATTGAGATCATGGGTTTGATATAGGGTTCATAAAATTGTTATAGTTTCGGGTAATTAGCGATTGTTTGTTGATCCCCATATTGTTATGATTGTTTGTAGACCAAGAACAAGCGGAACGAATCCGGAAAGGGGATGATCAAGTTTCTTAGGGTTTTGAAGCTTGTTTCGAGGTAGGTTATGGTTGTGATTCGATGATTGTGTGATGTATGCCTGTTCTTTCTTCATTATGATACTGGTATATGTATGAATGATGCAATGTTGATCACACTTGTTGTAAATAAGATAGATGAATTATCATTGCCATGAAATCATGACTTAAATGTATGATATTGAAGATATACTTGTGTTTGTGATTGTGGTGTGTGAATGGGATCGGTTTCCACGTTCTGGCATAACTAACTTGGATCGGATGCCTCGTTTCGGCATAAATATGGGATCGATTGCCACATTCTGGCATAACATTGGGTTCGGGTACCACGTTCTGGTATGCTAACTGTTTGGGTTTGGGTTCCATGACAGAACCAATGATGTGATATAAAATGTGAAAATAATTGTTATTCGTGAATGTTGATAATATTGGATAAGTTGATATATATGCATGTGCTTATAATGTTGTCTTGACTTGATTATGTTGCACTTAGTGGGATAGCCGCGTGATCCTACCAGTACACTGTGGTTGTGTACTGATACTGCACTTGCTCTTATTTCTGTTGAGTACAGGGCATCTTCAAGCGGCTACTGACAGACCTCGCTTAGGAGATCACTGATCATCGTTCGAATTCAAGGGTGAGCCAATTCTTCTAGGGTGCCATGGGTTCTCTTTCGTCTATGTCCACCATTTTCGGACTTAGACATCTGTTCTAGTTAGTTGATTTGTTCATTAGTTTGGGGTTTTGTCCCTTCTTGTTTAGACTTGGTTCATTATTAAATGGTTTGGTACATTGACTTTCAGGTTCTTCGCATTACTTCCATAATGTTAGCTTATTATTGTTAGACTTTTGTTAGAGTTTATGGGAACTCTATTTCTTTCCTTAGTATTGTTTCTACTTTCGTATACTTAAATGCCTTAGTCTTTAGATTAGTTGTTTGGTTTGGGGTGTAGTAGTAGTTCTGCTACCGAAGTATTAGTGTGGGTTCCAATCACGACGGTCTGGGTCGTGACATGCCCCTTTTGTTCTTGGTGAAGATCAGCAAGTATTTTCCTGAGCCATAATGCTTGGCATATTGAAGATGTTGTTGTGACATAATAAACCTCTGAAGTAGACAACACTTTTGTTGGTTGTTTCTTTCTGCTCCACATAATAGCTGCAGAACCAAGAGTAAAAAGGTTCCTAGAAACACTCTTCCTATCATCCAAACACCTTCCCACATCACAATCTAAAAAACCATACAGATTAAAATTAGGACTTCGGAAGTACCATAGTCCAAATCCAGTAGTTCCAGCAACATAGAGCATGACTCTCTTAGCTGCTCCAAGATGATGCTTTGAAGGCCTATGCATAAACCTTGAAATTATTCCCACAAAAAATGATATATATTAGGACGAGTGTGGGTCAAATAAATTAAGCCTCCAACTAAGCTTCTAATATAACTTCCATCAGCTTTTTCAATATCATCATCAAGCTGGAGCTGCTCATTTACATTTATAGGAGTAGCCAATTTCTTTTTGGAATCAAGCAAATTAAATCATTTTAGAAGATCAAGGGCATACTTCCTTTGTGAAATCAAAATTTCCTCTTCTTCCTGCATCACTTCAAGTCCAAGAAAATTGTACAACAATCACATATCAATCATTTAAAACTCCTTAATCATAGAAGATTTGAATCATCAACATACAAAAACACCATCAAGAGATCATTTTTTCCATATTTCTTAACATTTACAGTTGGTTCATTCTTACTTCTTTCAAATTCATTTTCCCTGAAATGTGAGTAAATTTTGCTATATCGTGCGAGAGGAGTTTGTTTGAGCCAGTAGAGTGTTTTCTTAAACTTGTAGGCTTTGTTCTCCTTTCCTTTCTCCGCATAACCATCTGGTTGTGTCACATACACTTCTTCTATCAAATCTCCATTTAGGAATGAAGACTTAACATCAAATTGATAAACCTTCCATTTTAATTGCACATCCAAAGCTAAAAGTATTCTTATTGTTTCAAAGCGAGCCACTAGAGAGAAAGTCTCGTCAAAGTCAATACCTTGTTTCTACGAATATCCTTTTGTGACCAATCTGGTTTGTTTTTCTGCGTGCTCCCGTTAACATGGTATTTTGTCTTGAACACCCATTTTAATCCTATAACAATTTTCCATCTGGAAGGTCCACCAAGTCCCATGTCAAATTCTTCCTTACCATAAGTTCTTCTTCCATTGCACCCCTCCATCCCAGTATTGTTGAAGTTTCCTGGAAGCTCGATGGATCTACACCAAATAAAGAAAAGGTACATGTTTCATAAGTATCTAATAGCGACCAAAACATCTGTGGAGGAGATTGATGAGAACCTTCCAAGTTAGGCACCATCAATGTTGGGCTACTTCCACTTGGGCTGATGTTCCTGAATTTCTTAAAGAGTGGTTTGGTATCTCAACAAAAGGTTGACTTACTACTTCACTAGGAAATGCGTCATCTCCCACTGCAACTTGTGAACTTTGATTACTGCTTTCCCATTTCAAGCAAGCATTTTCATCAAATACAACATCTCTCATGATAATCACTTTACCATTTGTGGGAATGTACAATCTAAAAGCTTTGGATTCAAAGCAATATCCAAAGAACATGTATTTTTCAGATTTTTCATCAGGTTTTATATGGTGTTGACAATTTATCAAAGAATATGCAAAAAATCTCAAATGACTTACCCACAACTTTCTACCTTTCCAGATTTCATACAGTGTCTGACCCATGAATGATTTTGTCGGAGAAATGTTTATTAGAAAAAGTGCAGTATGAACAGCCTCAACCCAAAACAGATTTGGAAGATCCTTACTTTTCAACATGCTCCTGGCCATCTCCGTTACATTTTTATTCTTCTGCTCAGCAATCATATTTTGCTCTGAAGTACAAGTTTTAGCCAATTCTTTGTGAATGGCATTTTCTTCACAAAAAACATGAACTTTTTGGGGAAAGATTTAGCCTCCCTTGTCGGTACGAAACACCTTGACTTTGTTACCGACTTCATTTTCCACCAACGCCTTGAATTTTTTGAAGCTTGTAAAAGCTTTTTATTTGACCTTCAAAAAATACAGCAAACTCAACCTACTATAATCATCAGTTAATAACAAAAAAAAAAGAGAACCAACTAGTGATTCTTTGTTCTTAGGACCACATAAATCTGCGTGAATAATTTCAAGACAACTTGAATCGCTAAAAGATCTTCTAACAAGAAAATATTTTCTATGTTGCTTGCCATATATACCTCTTTCGCAGACATTTACAACAAATTCTATATTTGGCGGGCCATGAACAGTGTAATTTTTACATAGCAATCTACATCCACCCATTTTCAAGTGTCCATAACACAAATGCAAGAACTTAGACTTTTCAAGAGTTTTCTCACTAACAACCAACGTTTATTAATCTTTTGAAACTTCAAGTGAAAACATTTTATTCTCTATCATACAAATACTTGCTAAGATTTTACCTCACTTTTTATTCTTAATAACACATGGGCCATCACCAAACAAGACAGAGAATCCGCTATTCAACAGTTGCCCAACACTAGCAAGTTATGGGCTAAATGAGGAGCAAATAAAACATTTTGGATAAGTTTCACTTAACCTTGACTAGTTTGGATAGCAACAATATTATCACCTTGGACTTGAATATCCTTATTATCTTTAAGTTAAATTCGCCTCTTTTTAGACTCATCTAACTCTTTAAACCCTTTTCTTTCACCAATCATGTGATTGGAGCAGCCAATGTCAACAAACCAAACATCTGTTTTATGATCTATATAGTGGTAGGGAGAGCCATGCAAAACATGCTTTCTTATTTCTCTTCCATGACATAGCCAGCTGGATCATTTTTGTACCACAAGTAGCTTCTATATGGCCAAACCTGTGAGAATGGTAACATTGCACTCCACTTTGCGGCTATTTGGCCACATGGATTGGCTTCTACCTCTACCAAGCCATCTGCCTTTACAAGATCCTCTGCAACATACATGTACTCCATCTTCCAGTGACTTCTCATTATCAATATGCGGTTCTTCCTTCACTTGAAAAGCTTTTTTCTCAGTCCTCTCTTTTTACTTATTGATCCGTGACTCATGAGATTGTAAAGAACCCATTAGTTGATCAAATGAAAACAAATTAAGTCTTTTGAGTCTTCTATGGCTGCAACCGCTTTATCAAACTTTCAAGCTAAACCTCTTACAACTTTTGAGACTAAAATTTCATCACCTACCTCTTCACATAAGATTTCATATTACTTTCAATTCTGCTAACTCTTGATAAGAAAAATCTTGCAACCATATGGTTAAGTTATAGTATTGGCTTTAATCATTTGTTAAGATTTTGTATTTTATGTTATTTATTATAATAAAGTCTTTGTTTGAATAGATCATTGTATTTGTGTGTGTCCATTATTTATATAGTAGATGATTTTGTGTATGGAGTTATTTAACTCATACACAGAAGATTCAAATTATCAGTTCTTATAAGTTATAAATTAAACTAGTAAAATTATTCATCATTAAATCACATAATTTATAAAATAATATTTAAAACTTATTAGTCATTAAAACTAAAACACTATATTATCTTACATACAAGATGATGTAGTAACGAACATTAATAATGTAAAAGTAAAATGATAATTATAATATTTTATCATTTATTCTTCAATTAATCATCTTTAGTTTGATTTAATAATTTATCCTTTTGCTTCCAAGAAGTATTACTATTTGATATTTTTGGGACATCATCCTGAGATATCAAATTTTCTAATAAATACATAATCATTGGTGAAGGGATAAATAAATTTTAAAAGGTTGAAAAAGGTGAACAAATATTCTAATTCTAACCGCGTGTAGAATGTTCAGCCCTACCTTTTGCTTTACATATATCATTTTAAAGTTTTCCATTTAAATGTATAATAAGTAATTATTAAAGTGGAAAATAAAGGGAGAATGTATCATATTGGACAACAATTCAACTTTTTATATAAACTTGAAAGGGAATAACATTACACAAAACTATTCTGTTTGGGTGTTTTTTTAAATCAACATACCAGAGTGATGGAGTTCAATTTGAAACTACACTTTTATTTCAATCTCATTGCCGAGAAATACATTTATTACTTCAAGGAAAGTATTTACAACTTGCAGTAAACTTGAGATTTTGTTCATGCTTCATATTGAATATGATAAATTAATTTATTGTTTAGTTATCTTTGTCTTTGGGTTTAAAAAGGCTTTAGTCTAGTCTTATTCCTTTATAGGTCATCAAACACATCCTTGAACTCATGTCAATAGTTTAGTAATTCTTGTCTTCTTTTCCTAGTTCACTTCACACATCAATGTGTGATAAAGTTTTTAAGGTCATTATGTTCTTACAATGGCATACCAAATTTTAATATTTTCTTCAAGGGATGGTAGTATAAATATTTAAGAATTTTTTTTATTGTACCTTCAACAATTTCAGTAAAAAAACTTGCGTGAATACTCAATTAACGTTTGTTATTTAATTTGTACTAACAAATACTTATAACGATAACTTTGCAGAAACATAAAAAACAATGTTTAAACCATGTACTCAATTAAATATTAATATCATAAGCAAACATTAATGACTGTAAACACATTCCAGGATATGTAACTAAAAAATAATCAAAAAGGAAAAAATCTAGCCCACTAAATGCACAGTGTCCACTTAAGGAAATTATTCCCCTCTAGTACCCGAGGTTTAAATAAATAGATCCTCTCAGGATGGAACGATTCTATTCTACAGTGTATTGATACAAAAAAAATCGTGTCAGTGAACCAGTGAACCACTCAACATGAGCAAGGTACACGAATATTTAATTGTGGAGAAGAAGAAGAAGTTAGAATTTTCATTGTTTAAAACAGAGAGGAAATTCCTCTATTTATAGACAACAAAGGGTGGTGAGAACAATGCATATTGTGCCTTATCAGAAAGATCACAACACTTTGGAAAATTTACAACCCTTCGGAAAGGTCACAACCTTTCATAAAAGTCACAAATTTTCATAAAAGTCACAACTTTTCATAAAAGTCACAACTTTTCATAAAAGTCACAAATTTCATAAAAGTCACAAATTTTCATAAAAGTCACAACATTTCCTAGAAGGAGAAGACTATTTTTGTAAATAAATAAATTTAAAAGGAATTCTTGTTTGTGGTGGCACCATGTAGGCAGGCCTAGGGTTATATTATATATATATGATGATGATATTATGTTCATGATTCAAGGTGAAGTTGGACAAACATATTGATGATTGTAGCACAAGATTAATTATAATTTGATCTTGATTATGGAAATGGTAAAATTTATGTTTTTTGAGCTAGTGCATTTAGTATGTATTGAATGTACCAAATTGAAATATAAGTTTACGTTTTGAATTTTAACGAACAATATCACTTGTCCATTACATGTACTTATATTATTAATCTTGATATAATTATTGTGATCCATGTAGTTTAGTTTATAATTTGAATATACTAAAAGGCTAGACTCTATGACGAGTAAAAATATTCTTAATGGATTAAATAATGACAAATCACATTCGTGAAATAATAATTAGTTGATAGAACCATACATCAGTCATGAGAACCAAGACACCCCTTTATGGTTGCTTATAGTTGTCACGTGAAAATCATGCAAATGGATTATATATATCTTTCACGTGAATTAATTTAAGCATAAAGATAAAGGATTAAATTAATCAATGAATTAATTTTTTCAGAAAGTTTGATTTAATAGGTTGGTGTCGGCAATTCTAATATGGGAAGTTAAGTAAGATGTAATAGTTGATTTTGAAGTTGGATCAACGAGTGCAATTGAAGTTTTTAGTGGAATATCTTGTAGTTTACTGTGATATGGTAATTCACTCCTTTCAAATTAATATAATTATTGGAAGTCTTAAATAAAAATTATGTCGTCCCTATTGTCCCTGATTTAATTAATCAAATTTTGGTAAAGGAAAAATGTGTGTTTAATTAAGAAGAAGTATATTTTATTTACTGGTCTTCTAAAACGAATATAAAACGATTTTGTCTATTGATGGAAAGGTTTAATGCTAAAATGTTTGTCTTAAAAGACAAAAACATTTCAGCCATAATTCCACCTTAAAGACATAAACATTTATGTTTTAATGGAGGAATACTTGGTTAGTTTTTTTGAACCTTTTTCAATTGATAATCGTGCATAAAAAGAGTTGGGTTTCCTTTAAAAAAGAGACACCTTTGTAGAAAAAAAAATACTCACTTGACCACACAAGTGATGATTAGAAAGTTAATCAGGAAGTAGTAGAATGTTGCAGCCTTGGATTAAGCGATTTGTGCAAAAGCTTCAACATGTTAGTGTTCTTCCATAAATTTTAGTTTATGTTTTTTAGTTGTAATGTAAAATCGTGATCTTGAATATTGCTTCCACGGTGCATATTCAAACAGTTGGTGTCACGAGTCTTCTTACATATAACTAATGATGTAATAAGAATTTTATTATTTGTAGACTTACATGTTTAATTATTTGTGTGTATAAATCATGTTATTGATGAAATTCGTTGAACGGTAGCCTGTTTTCACATCTCTGTAACTTTTGAGTCATATACTGATGATGATAACTGTACAATGTTTGTTATTAATATTTCGTATGGTGATATTGATTTTTTCTGTCGAGAATTTCAAAAGATTCAAATAAACAATTTATTATTATGAATCGGGCTTTTTATATTTTATAATTATCCATGATCTGTATCCTTGGGTTAAATGGATTCAAAAGTTTTTTTTTCAAAAGAATGAGTTTTACAGATTTTGAAAATATTGATTGGAGATTCTGGTAAATTTTCAAAATAACTGGAAAACAATTAGAATTGCACATGGCCGTCGCCTTTCCATTGTTGGTTGTGGCCTTGCCATCGCTTGCCTTGGAAGTGACAGCACCTGGCCTGGCCTTGCCATAGTCTGGCCTAGTATTGCCATCGCCTGCATGATTGCCTTGCCATTGCCTGCATGATGGCCTTTCCTAGGAAGGGTCTGATGGCATGGCCGACCGGCAAAGGCATGGGCGCTGATTGCATGGCCGGCATGCCTTCCTAGCCTGCGCCTGGCCGAATGGCTTATTTTTGTTGGTCTACTAGTCTAGTTTTTTCTAACATAATCCGAATGAGCTGAAATTTTTTTGGTTGATAGGAAATGACCCAGTGAGCAATACACAATATATCATTGTGATCAATGCCTATTTTTGGTCATTCGGAGTTGTTTTTATGGGTTTTTTTCTATTTTGTATTTTCAAAAAAATTCAAAATTTTGAAAAAAAATTATATTTTTGATACCCCAGAGTTTTAAGGGTTCTTCCCTAATACTAATAAATTATTTTTAAAGTTAATATTTGAGATTATATGTTGATATAGGTCCTCTTTCCCATAGGATAAATTTTTATATTTAGATACTTTGATGTTTGTGTTTTGATTTGATGACTTGTTTTAAATTTCAAACTATGTTGTATGTTGAATCAATGTACAAGAGAAAATATATATACCTGACTAAAATTCACAGATTACTCTCTAACTGAGTTGGATCTATCCTTTTTATGTGGTACTACATATATACTTGCTCTTATGATTGCTTGATTAGTTAAATTTCCCTATCGATTCTAATTGTCTAACGAGTATATGTCTTTTTTTAAAAAATAAAGCATGTGTTCCTAATGATCTGTTTTATGTTCTCTCATATTAACTATGTCTCACTTCAATCTCCTATCCTCTATCTTGAACAAAAACAAACGTGAAGGTCCTAATTATGTGGATTGGAAATGAAACGTTGATATTGTTCTTAAATCTAAGGGTTTAAAATATGTGTTGGTTGAAGAATGCCCCATTAAATCTGCGGATGCTACTGATGAGGAGATCAACGCCTATGACAAATGGGTCAAGGCTAATGGTGAATGTCTAGCATCATTAGCATCAGTCCATGACATCAACTTATGATATGCTCGAACCTCTCACAGAGATTTTCAGAGAAACGAATCGTGTTGCCAAGTAGACTGCAATGAAGGCTCTATTGACCACCAAAATGGTTATATGATCATTTGTCAGGGAACATGTGATGAACATGATGAGTTGTCAAAATGAGCTGGAGATACTTAGCACTGTTATTGATAAGGAATCTCAGGTGGAGATAGTCCTATAGACTCTGTTGGATAGTTTTCAACAGTTTAGCTTGAATTATAACATGAACAAGATGGATTTGTCTATTGCAAAATTGTTGAATCAACTGACAGTGATAGAGTCCATTATCAAGCATCAAGCACATCCCTCTATGGCATACATGGTGGACAAACCTGCTTCTTCTTCTTCTAAGTTGGCGTAAGCCAAAAAGAAGAAGAAGAAGCCCCACAGGATTGTGGCACCTAGTGGTTCTAAAGGTGGTGTGACTAAGTCCAAGGATAAGTGCCTCCACTATACTCGTCACCACAAGAGTCATTGCCCTAAATGTCAAGCCAAAATGAAGAACAAATGTAATTCTTGTTTAAATATTGTTGAAACCTATTTAGCAACTATTTATACCTAATTATGGGTTGTAGATTCCGGAGTCACTACCCATATATGTACTTCTTTGTAGGGGTTTCAAGAAATCTGGCGGTTAAGCGAGAATGAAGTCTATGTTTTTAGGTCAATGGGGAACCAACACCAATCCTAGCAATCAGAAATATTTCATTTTTGTTTAGTACTTCCAAAATTCTATTTTTAAAAGATGTTCTTTAAGTTCCTTCGATAAGAAGAAATTTGCTTTTAGTTTAAAAAATAATGGATATTTATTATGATGTTCTGTTTGCAAATAATTCTGTTTTTATTAAGTAAAATGGGCAATTCAGCCCTAGTGCTCTTAAAATACATCATTTGTTTGTATTTGAAGTCTCCCATAACATGGTACAAAAAAACGAATTAAATACTATTAATATATCACATAAAAGAAAATGAAATTTTGAATTGAGTGAAACTTACTTATGGCACTTACGTCTATGTCATATCAATATAAATAGGATTTTAAGGATGATTTCAGATGGACCTTTGAGTTCATTGAAAGTGGAGGCACAACCAACCCGTGAATCTTGTTTAGAAGGTAAATGACAAAGAGACCATTCCCTTCAAAAGGAAATAAAACAAATAATATGTTACAATTAATTCATTTTGATTTGTGCAGTCCTAAGTACAAGCAAGAGAGGTTTTGAGTATTTTGTGATTTTCACAGATGATTACTCCAAATATGGATATATTTATTTGTTGTGCCATAAATCTAAATTCTTTGAATAATTCAAATAATTTAAGATAGAAATGGAAAAGGGGCATGGTAAAAATATCCAAACATTACAATATGATCGTGGTGGTGAATACCTTTCTGCGGAATTGATTATGTACTTATCGGAATTGGGAATTACTTCTAATATTCTACACCAGGAGCACCACAACAAAATGGTGTGGCAGAGTGAAGAAATAAAACTCTTTTGGAAATACTTAGACTAATGATAATTTATTTAGATTTGATTTTTAGTTTTGGGGATATGCCTTAGAAACTGCAAATTATATTCTGAATTTGGTTCCATCCAAATATGTTCCTTTAACCCCATCAAAATTGTAGAATGGGTGCAAGCCTAGTCTACGAAATGTTCGAGTTTGGGGATTTCCAACAAATGCTCTAAAAGGGAAAACAAATAAGTTGGAATCAAGGACAGAAGTGTCCATTTTAATTGGATATCCAAAAGTAATTAAAGGGGGTTTATTTTTTTTACCTAATGAACAAAGGTAATTATTTCAATAAATGCCAAGTTTGTAGAGAAAGACTATTGAGCGAGACCTCCTTTCTTCCGGAGGACTCCAGTTTTATGAGTTGTTAGTAGTAGTTCTCTTGAGGATTCATGGGTCTTGTTCCGATACTCATCTTTGTATAGTAGAGGCTTTGTAGATAAACAATTTTGAGAGTCTTTAAGTTTCAGATGTTTTATTTAAAACTTATGTTTAATACTCAGTATATATTCAGATAGTTTTGAGATTTATTATACTGTTTATTTAGCATTTCTTTTAGTTTGATGCTTGTGTATGCATGAGTTGGTCTTCCACTTGTAGTCAGTTAGGATGAGGGTTCTCTTGGGGGCCATCATTGGTTCTCGAGTGCTGGCCACGTCCAAGGTGTAGGCTCGGGTCATGACAAATATCTTGTTTTTGTAGTTCAATCACTTGAAGGGATCTTTGGTCAACAAGACATTTAACAATCTTAATGATTTAGGAAGATGATTTCTTACAACATCAGTTATAATATTCTGAAAACACTCCTTAAACATAGCGGACGCTGCTGGACATCCGACATACTGTAGGTCATGGTTTTTTTAATTCCCTTGAGCAAGGAATTTTTCCACGAAAATATCAAGTGGTATTTACTTTCTGTTCTTACACCACTCTATTAACAAGGTTCCTAGAAATAACTGTTGTTGCATAGTTTTCTTTTATCTTATACAAAAAGAATGTTCCTTGTTCAAAGTAAATTTAAATAATTTAAGTTGAACAATAAATAAGCAAACTAATAAAAAAAGGAAATGTGAAATTTCAATTTATTAAATAGTGTAATTCTTGGGAAAATACAAACCTAAGGATTGCCTTCTTGAAAAAGTAGAGTTGTTGTTATGAATTGTGCAAACATATATAGTTTACTTAATTGAGACTCCATTTATATATAAGGAAATTATTTTACTACTAAAGTGTATTAGTTTTACACTAGATGTGATGTGCAGTGGGATTATATTATTAAAATATCAAATTTAAAATAGGAATATTCTAGAGTCGTTTCCACACACTTAACTATTTCATCTGCACGTCATTCTAATTTTTGTGTGCTTCAACAACCAACATCCCTTTTTATTCCGGTCAAGAAATATTTTTTCTCTCGCAAAGCTCTTTCCTTCTTCGCTTTGTTTTAGAGCTATCACTCACTTTTCTATGCATAGAGAATTCCCTTTTTCAAGCAAAAATAAGTAATACTGCCATCAGAGAAAAATGAAACACCACCTCCACCTGTCTTTCCAAGACCTTTGGCTGATATTTCATCTACTGATAGTATTGATGATCCTATAATCACACGCGATCATCAATGAAAAGTTTGTGATTCGAATTCCTTTTGTAGGAGGCACAATTCAAGAAAAGAGAATTCCAAAAATCCCTTATGTCCCATCCATTTACGCCATTCTCCACGACCACAAATCCAAGTTTTAAGACGCAGCCGCGATTACCCTCCAAAACAAAGATCAAATGGTGAGTTAGCTAGTCTCTTATTGCCGCTTCATAATTAATATCTTCTACATGATCAATGTTTTAGTTCAATGCTTGTTTAGGACTTAGTATTAAACAAGTGCAAGAGTTAGATTGATAGGATTCTAGGATAACTACCTCAAATGATATTAACTTGTTCTTTAAATTAACTTTTAAACATATCCATGTCCTTAATTAAACTTTTATAAATAACATAGATTAAAGAATATGTTAATATCACTTGAGGTCGTTATCCTAGAAACCTATGAATCTGAATCTCAAACTAGTTTACTAAGCCCCAAACAAACTTTAAACTAAACCACTGATAATGTAGAATATATAAAATTATGAAGAAAAACAAAGAAGCTAGATAACTCACAATCTTATCTTTGTTTTGGAGGGAGACCGCGGCCATGTCATTAAACTTTGTCATGTTGTCGTGGCAAAAGGCGCGATGGGTGGGACCAAAGAGATTATGGGAAACCCTTTTTTCTTGAACTGTGCCTCCTACAAAGTGAAGTCCAATCACCAACTTTGAATTGATGATCTCGTGTGATCAAAGGATAATGAATACGATCTGTAGATGAAATCTTAGCCAAAGGTCTTGGAAAAACAGGTGGAGGTGGTGTTTCATTTTGATGTTATGATTTTCTACTTGACAAAAGGAATTCTTTATGGATGGAAAATTTTGTGATAGCTCTAAAGCAAACGAAAAAGTAAAGAGCTCTGGGAGAGAAAGATGACCAAATGATTTCTTGACAGGAATAAAGAGGGATTTTTTTTTAAGCACAAAAAAATTAGTATGAGTTGCAGTTGAAATAGTGAATTATAGGAAAAGGGCTGTAGGATATTATTACTTTAAATTTGTGATTTTAGTAATATAATTTCATTTCGCCTTAAATCTAGTAATCTTTACCATGTCATATATGGTAAGCGTATAAAATGCAAAAAAAATAAGTCATGATGATTTTGTTAATATCGAGCATGACATTCTTTTCTAACAAATTAAGAAGAAAAATAAGACTCATAACTTAAAACAAATGAATCATAATCACATTGATGATAACTGATATTTAGCATGCAGTGCATATAATTAACAGTTATAAAGTCTTCATATGTCTTTTTTTACCATCACTTTATCATCATTATAATCCTTATGTGCTTATTAGGTCATGTGCTTCTTTGCATAGACGCTTTGTTAGAGCTATAAAACATGTTTGGAGCAAAAAATAAATGGTGATGGAGCTTCGAAAGCTAGGTAGGGGCCTGAGAGATGTGATCAAGATTGAGTCCGAGAGTTAAGAGAAAAAATGTACATAGAGATATCAATAAATTTATGAAAGTGTAACAACAGGCGTGCGCCAAGAGGAAAACATGGATCAAAGTCTAAAAAGGGAGCTACGGAAATTAGTCGTGCCGCATCGCGTACAACCAAAATTGACTGAGTTTGAATTTATTTATGCCGAAGGAAATTTTTTTCCACAGAGTGAATATGTATGGTATAAATAGTGATTTAACTAGATGAAATAAGAGAGGACACTTCTTTTATAGTTTTGGAGATTTTGGGAGGCAAGAACAAGGAACAAAGTATTACTTGAAATTCATCCTTGATTTTTATTTTTTTCTACTTTTTTAGTTGTTCTGTTAATTATGTCTTGAATTTTTTCCGTTATATTTTAGGAAACTATAATTCCTATTAGTTTAGAAGACCTTTGTACTATTAGATTAGGGAAAGGAAAATATTGTCCTTAAAGGATTGGGAAAACCTTTTCCTTATAGGTATGGGACTACTTGGGATCTATATATAGGGTATATAGTTGGGAATTCTAAGGCATTGTACAGGATACACAATGTAGTCCTAAGGGCTTGAAAGCATTGTAAAACTTTTTCTCTTTCTTTCATAGTGAAAAATTATCTTTGGTTTTGATGGGAGGCGTAGGCCTAGCCGAATCTCATTAAATCCTTGTGTTATTCTCTTCTCTATTTTCTTTGTTTGCAATTGTGTACTAGCATGATATTTCCACAACAATTGGTATCAAAGTCAGGTTAGGTCTCCTAGAAATAATCAAGGATGAATATATCTTCATCATCTTAAACAAATTATGAAACAGAGAAATCTGATGATGGGTCTAGTTACAGTCTGTGGAATACTACAATGATATCGTCAATGGTGTTACAAGGGTTATGGAAGTCAATTGAGGAGGTTAGTTCAGAAGGGTTGAAAGAATTATAAAAAGTAGACTTGAAAAAGAGTCTGTACAATCTTCGAGCGTCTTGTGTTCTATATTTTAGTGTAGTTGATAGTATTATGTATGCCATTATTCGCATTGCTATTGATATTTCACATGTGGTTAATGTTGTGAGTAGATACATGGCATGTCCTAGCAAAGAACATCGACCTGCAGTGAAGTGGATCTTGAGTTACTTGAAGGGTACTTCAGATGTAGGCTTGACTTTTTTCAGAGACAAGCTATGTGAATAGTAGTACGTTATGTGGATTCGGACCATGCAAATGACTTGGATAAGAGAAGATCTATGACATGTTATGTTTTTTCTCTTCCTAGTAGTGTCATCCGTTGGAATGCTACTTTGCAAATCTGGTGTTGCTTTGCAAAACATGCTATATGGCTACAAGGCCTTGAGCGGACAAAACATATTGTAGTCAGACAGTATTTTATCCGAGATATTATTTCTTAAGGGTTGTTGATGTGAAGAAAGTATCTACACATATTAATCCAAAAGATATGATGACCAAGACAATCCTAAGCAATAAGTTTAGGTATTGCTTAGACTTGATTAGTGTGAGTTGTACTCAATAAGCCCTTTGGAGGGCTGAGAGCAAGGTAGAGAGACGTTATTCCTATTAATGAAGGGAATTCAAGCCGAGGAGAAGATTTGTTAATTATGTCTTGAATTTTTCCCTTGTATATTTTAGAAACAAATAAGTCCTATTAGTTTAGGAGATACTTTGTCATAATAAATTTGGGAAAGAAAAATATTATCTTTATAGGATTGGGAAACCTTTCCCTTAAATGTTTGGGATTACTTGGGATCTATATATATGGGATATAGTTCGGAATTCTAAGGCATCGTGCAAGATACACAATGTAGTCTTAAGGGCTTGAAAGCATTGTAAAAACTTGTTCTCTTTCTTTCATAGTGGAAAACTCTCTCTAATTTTGGTGGGAGGAGTAGGCTCATTAAATCTCTATGTTATTATTTTTTTCTATTTTTTTGTTTGTGATTGTGTGCTAGTTAATCCATCATATTTTCGCAACATTTTCTTCATGAAAATCTATGTTATGTTCTTAAACTCTAGTATGAGTAGCTAGATTATTTACTAGAGTTTTGACATAAACTTTACTGGATGAATTCTAGTTACAGTTTTATATAATTAAGGCGTTCTTTTATCTCTATTTGTTTAACAATGTAGTCATTGATTGTTATATGCAAAGCAAGGTTTAAGAGAGTTCTACTTTTCATGGAGGATGTGTATTTCATTCGAAAAAGCAGTGAAGCAAAAGAAGATAAATAGTAATATGTATCGAAATACCCATCTTTCAACTTTATGTTAAACAAAATATATAATAACTATTAAATATAACTACACTTCTCGCAATCATAAAAAAGGATTTACAAAAATATCAGTATCCCAAAAATTAATTTAGGTTGGATCACTTTTTTCAAAATAAAAATACATTTAAGTTAATTAATACACTTAAATAATAACTGAAACTTATATAACATTTGTCTAATTAAGGAAGATACGATTAGTAATCAACAATATTAGTAGGTACAATTACATAGATTTCATCTTATAACTTCTATATATAATACAAATAAAGCTATTTAAACTTATTTTGCTTAATTGGAAATATAAATATTTTGATTACTAATTAAAGGTGTTTTAAGCAAGTAATCAGGTGACTGTAATGTTTTGGAGGCAGTTTGCTATTTTTTGCAGGAATACATTTAGATGGCCTACAACTTTCATGGGTGATCACTCAGTAGTGGACAACATAATTCTGTCAAAATATTTAGACCGATATGTTAACCTATTCAAGCAATAGGTGTGTGGCATTTATGGAAAAGGATAAATAATTTAATGAATTGGAAGAAATATTCATACAATAGTCTTGTTTTTAAGGTGAAGACATCTATATATGGAGGCTAGTAAAATTCACTTATCCTATGATGAATCAAGTATCTACCAACTGGCCAGACATGGTGGTTTTGTTGCAAAACTATAAATCAAAGCTTTTCTCTTTAGCTATCACATGAAACCACCTGATGGTGAAGTGTTTAAATGTAGTACAGATATGTAAAAGCAATCTCAACAAGAGTTCCTATTGTTACTATTTAAGGAATCATAAAAGGGATTTAATAATTGCTAAAGGGGAGGAAATTCATGAGACAACAAACGATAAGGCATAAGCAATTGTAATCAAGGATGCATATTATCAATGTTTTTCTATGAACCTCAATAAGGTGATTTTTCAAAACTGATCATTTAGTTAGAGTTCCAATTATTTTTAGAGTATGGGAGATTCCTTGGCAGAATTCTACTATGGACATTAAGGCTCTAGCTCAGTTATGTCAAGTGAGGCTTCAACATATTTTCATAGAGGGAAATTCATTAGCAGATTACATTGCTAGTATAGCCTTTGAAAGGGATGTATGATAGTATTTTTCCACCTCATGTGAAGTTCGAAGCAAGGGGTGAAAAATTATTAATTTAGACAAGTAACTAATACCCAAGTTGAAAATATGACCATGAGAAATAAAGAAAAATAACAACCGATGGAACAATCTTCCATTATTACACGAGATTAGATTGTTGTATCATGAAAATAGGGGTTTTCAGGAGATTTGAAACATGAAGCAAATTTTCTCAACATTCATACAAACTGAAGATTTATTTTCAATTGTTCAAAATTCACAGGATCAAATTTTTTACTTCTTTAGTTAGAAGATAAATAAGTCACTTTATATTGTATCATCGGAAAGGAAAAACCAAAAGAATCAACAACCAACTCTTTTATTTTTAATCCAGATAGAAAATACAACATCGAGTCTCACCAGAAGAACATACCCAATCAAATAATCTAGTACATTACAAAATGAAGATTGTTGTTTACAATTAGAGATAAAAGACATCAACAAACATTTTTAATGGAAAAATGGCACTTACCTGACTCTGCTCAGATCTAGAAATGTGATTTGGAAATAAAAACGGAGCTCCTCTTCTTCCTTGAAAGAGAACCATGGAGAAATGAAGAAGAAACTATGGATTCCATTCATCTAATCTAGACGCAACTTTAGATTGCTTTTGTTTTCTTCTAGGTTTTTATTTGATTTAGTATATTAAGTGTTTGGTGGGCCAAATCTTTTAGGCTATCTTGTGGACCTTTTTTTTTTAAAGAATAATAAAAGCCCAGTCATAGTAACACTAAAAAGATATACATATGTTTTAAATTTAAAATGAAACCAGGTGCTTGTAAGTTATAAACACAATTCAAAGAAGATGCTTCATAATTATAATGACCCGGAAAATGATAGAGTGAAACTAGAGCCTCACATGTGAGTTTGGAGTCGAGAACTTAATGAAATGATTATATTTGAATTTGACCCAAAAAGTTCTTAAAAATGTGCTTCGGAAGTTA